>JAZHYW010009388.1:0-29820 GCA_037355805.1 Ixodes ricinus | reverse complement strand
CAATGCGTCCACGCATGCGTCATGTCACTATCACACGCTCGTCACAGAAACTTATCAAGGAAGCGTTTTTCAGCATTAAACAAACTTATTGAGGTATCGCTCACACATAGGTCGCCTTTCTTTTTGATAAAGAAGGCTTCCAACAGCTCACGTGCTTTTTGTCCCTTACTTCCGCCCAAAATTACAGTATCAGTAAAGCGTGGCTCACACTTACAGTTTCTGGAGTGTGCAGGCAAATGTGCCCCGTCATTAGTCTTTAAATTTTGAGCATGCTCCCTGAGACGGTCGTTGGCACACCTTCCCGTCTGCCCCACGTATGTCTTCCCACAGGTGAGCGGGATTTCATATACGACCTGTGTTTTGCAGCCAACAAACGGCCTGACATGCTTTGTGCTGCATCCTCGCTTCTGTCTGCATTCTCCAGTAATGCGGGGCAGAGTTGGCCGAGTTTTGTCGGAGCTGTGAACACAATCGGCACCCTTCTTGAGGTTATGCGAGAGTTTGTGCACGTATGGGACCGCTTCAGGCTTCACATTCCTCAGTGCTGACTGCAGCTTTTTTCCAGTAGTGTCTCCCTTCACTCTTTGCAGGATGGTTTCCGCCACACTCCTCAAGACCGAATAGAGTTGTAAGTTGCGCTCGTGTCTGTTTCTCTCTCTTGTGTCCGTCTTTTTGCGCCAAACCATGTTTCCCAACGTTCACCAACTCGCCCAACAACAAACTATTTTACAGTGCTTTTTTCTTTGTCTGCTTGTCCGTCGCAACTTCGTTTGTCCTGCCTGCTTCGATCTGCCGCCTTTCCCTGCGGTCTTATTAGGATGTTACTCGACAACGTATTGATGTGCACCAAATGTTCGAAAAGTCCTACGCGTATATCGGCAACAACAAGCGATTCTTCAAAGAAGTCAGGAATTCTTGCGGTTTGGTTCTGGTTCGGCAAATGACAGCTTGTGCGGGTTATCCTTATGCGCCCGCATCGTGTTGAAACTTCAAGGAGCCTTCCTTCTCGTTTTAGTGTTTGTGTGGTTTTCCTGCTTTGACCGTGTCGACATTTATCTTGGATTACATCGTTCAAGTCCGCTGTTATTGTGGTAAGTGCATTCCTACCTACTTGTTGGCAACGATTGACCGTTCTTCTACGGGTGCACGCCGAGACTATCTATAGAATTATGCAGCGTCTGTTCTCGCGGCAGCCGAGAAAATATTTTTTCCGAAAGTCTGCCATCAGAGTCTAGAATCACTTCGGTTCTTGTTTGCTTTGCATCTTCTCAGTTGTATAAAAGCTTAGAGTGCCTCTTCACATTTCACAGAATGCTTGCACGTTTGTACTTGTCTACGGTATAGGCTGTAATAAACTTGTAATGAGAATTGAAAACATTTTTGTGTCTGTTTTCCTGCCCATTTGCAAGCACCTGCGCGAGCACATTTTTTCTACGTGTTTCCTCCCTGTTATAAATAGGCTGATGAGTTTCAAGATGTCTTAAATAGGTTTAAGATAACCAACCTTCAGGACGATACCCATTTAGGGCTAGCGAATCATTTGCCTATACGAAAGGCGCGTTCAAATGAGTGGTCACGTGGCTGGTCGAACGGGCATCCGTATCAAACGGGTGCCGTTTCAAACGGGTGCCCGTATCCCATAATCACGTTTGATCCAAACAGATCGACAAGTTTGCTCACCTGTTTAATTCAAACGGGTCGACCAGTTTGCCACCCGTTTAAATTTCATGTTTTTTTTCTTTTCTTCACTAGGTTCACGTGCATGCGAACATGATTGCGTGACTGAGGCACCAGCTGGGACGCTTGCAATTTATTGTTTTACGTTTGCTTACTTTTGACGAAAATCTGGCACGTCGGAAACCAGTTAAACGGTGGCAAGCGGTTTTTCGAGATTGCTTGGCAATGCCTACAGCACTGTACACTTGTCGGATGTCTGCGCAGTAAAAACAGGAGCAGCAAGTTTCGTTACAACACGTCACATCAAAACACAGCACAAAGTGCCCTTCGTTTGTACCGCACCTAAAGTCAATATTTTTATTTTCCTAAGAATATCTGCTCCAAAATCCACTTTTGCTCCTCCGAAACACTGTCTTGGTGGCTCCAAAGTCGCTTTTGCTGCTCCAAAACACTGTTTTGGTTGCTCCAAAACGTGCGCCAAAATGGCTTTGGCCAATCACATCACTGAGTTCGAAACTTTTAATGACTTTTCTTCGGGCTTCTTGGCTTTTCCGCTTGCCCGATCAAACTTCATAAAAGAGTCGAGCAAGTCATCAAGCGATGTGAAGCTTCTATCGAAATACATCCGCTTTGCCTTGTCGTTCAGCGATTCAAGAAGCAATTCGCACTTCTCGGCTTCGCTTCCTGTGAAGACACATTCTTCTATCAGTTGCAGCTTCTGAATAGCGTACTCCACGCACGTTTCTGTGGAGGTCTGTCTTCGAGCGAACATTGCTCTTTGATTTTCCACAGGGCTTTCTAAATTGTAGTGCCGCCGAAACGCGGACTTCACGTCATTCCAAGTGCTAATCTTCTTGAGTTAAGCTCGAAGCGCATCCAAGCAAAATCCTTGGAAGGTAGCTTTGATATGAGCAGCGGCAGTGCGATATCTTCCGGCACCCCGTAAATTTTCAGCCAAAATTCGACCTGATGGAACCAACCAATTACGTCAGTGGAGAGGAGGGGAGCTGCACTTACGGCCGCGGTGGATGGCTGAGCTCGATGGTTGATGGTATCACCCAGTCCTCTCCCCTGGCTTTGCTGGTTCGAGCCCTTGTCTCTGCTTTCAGATGTGCTGCATGAGTTTGGGACGCTCTCTTGTAGTTCGGTATGCAGCGACCGCTGCTGCCCTTTCTTTCTCTTAGATATTTTATTCTGTGGCCCTTGGTGCTTGGAGCTCTCGTCGCTGCTTTCGGAGTTGCTTCTCGAGCTCGCGGCCTCCAAGCAGTTGAGTCTCTCGATTACTGGGGACAGTAATCCGCACACCAGGGTCTCCACGGCTTTTAGAGAAGCGCTATCCCCAGCAGCACTTGCGGAGTAGGCAGGCGTCGATGCGGGTACAGTCTGTTGTCGGCTAAGAAGCTCTGCGATGCGTTGCCTCAATTCAGCGATTTCTTCGTCCCTCTTCGAAAGGATCTGCTGAAGTTCTTCGCTCCGTGCAACTGCCGCCTCAACTTTAGCTTGCAACGACGCGTCACTGCCGCTTTTTGCGCCGTCTTCATCCATCGTTGCTGACGTTGTAGTTAAGCCTTCTCGTTGATGCGAAGAGCTTAATGGGCGATTTGATAATGACCGCCGTCCCCACATAAATTTACCTCATTACGGAGTCCCCGTTCGGGCGCCAAGTGCGACGAAGCTTGATTGGTCGTCGAAATATCTCTTTTAATGTCCGGCTCCGTTGAGGCGTGGTGACATTCTTTTTCTTTTCATGCTCGATCCTTTTCTTCCTTCCCTTTTCTCCTAGCGTTCACGCGACACCGTCACAATATATATATTCGGGCCTGGTGGAGGGGGAGGTGGTGGAAAGCCCGAATTCATCCGCTTGGTTTCAACTTCTGGGCGTGTCCTCCGTCGTGCCATCTAAGCGTCTGTCGTACGAGCGGACTATGAGAAATGACTTAATAGTTTGCAAGATTTTATGATTTCAAAGAAAGTATAAATTTTCAAATATTATTGGCAGAAACTGCATTCAATGAAACGGCGTTCTGTGAAATGTCCGGTCGCAGGTGCGGTTGATCTTCTATAGTGTGCAACAGAACCTCAGATGCCTCGCTTTGTGAAAATATGATGACTGAAAACTCTCATCGTCTTTCAGGCCCGTGCAAATTTTGCGGCTCCCATAAAAAAAAAAAAAAAAGGTGCAGGTCGATGCCAAAGTTACGAATCTAGGAAAAAAGCTAATAGAAGAAAATTTCACCGCAAAACCGACCAACGCGGAGAAAAGCTCACCGGCCTCTTGATGAATGCGGTGGAAACTCACCTACGATTTTCGTTTTCGGAAATGACATCCTTTCGGTATATGGATAATAGCAACAATCTTTTTCGTATTTTTAATTTTCTTTTGTAGTAACTTATGATTTCTGGTGCGGATGGGTCCTGACACAATTTGGGGGCTCTCTGTGGTCGTCGGGTAAAATGACGAGGTCACTTCGTCATTGCATAACTGTGGACTTCTGCTTCTTCAT
Organism: Ixodes ricinus; assembly: GCA_037355805.1. Classification (NCBI taxonomy): domain Eukaryota; kingdom Metazoa; phylum Arthropoda; class Arachnida; order Ixodida; family Ixodidae; genus Ixodes; species Ixodes ricinus. The sequence continues at coordinate 25,639 of JAZHYW010009388.1, read as the reverse complement.
TCCTATTGGTGTCTGTAATATACGAATTTTTGTATATATCTCCGTTTGTGTTCTCCACAGGGCCCCCAGAGTAGGGCCGCAAATACTAAATTTAAAAGGTTGATCGTATAATTCTTGGGTGGGTTTATCTCAGCATCTGTCAGTTTTGCGGTGAGCTTTTCTCCCGTGAGCTTCTCGGTGTTGCACTCTTCTCCGGCGGAGAAAGGCTCACTGGAGAAAAGCTCATCATTTGTCACGAATAACAAGTGATGAGGCTGTGAATAACTGGAGAAACTAAACGTTTAATGGGGCGAATAAAATAGAAAATTAGCGTCGCAGGCGTCGATGTCGGCGAAACAGCAGGATCGAGACTGACTCCTGGCCACGCTGAGCCCCATGTACACGCGTGGGCTTCTGGAACAATCGGCGTTGAAAGTTCGGCACGTAGAACATTCTAACCTTGGATAAGCAACAGGGTTCTCAAATTTACCATAACGCGACATTACAGAAACAATAAAAGGTGTATCCGCGGCCAGGCATCGAACCTCAGCTATTTGCGTGGAAGGCAAGCACGACGTAACGGTTAGGCCACGGGCACGCTGCCTACCTGGCCAGCTGCGCACGCGGCAATATTACTGTTGTGTACCCACCAGCAGGGTTGTAAAGTACCTAGGTACAAGTAACTGTAAATCAGTATCTAGGTACCTTTGTTGTACCTGAGGTACAAACCTAGGTACTTTCATTTCTTAGTATCTGTATCTGTATCTTAGGTATATTTTCCAGTAACTTGTAACTAAGTGAAGTTACTTTTTACAGATACTTTATATTCACTTCGTCAAAATCGTAGAAAATGCAATATAACGTATAACTGAAAATAAATTATAATTACAGTCGTAAAGCAATTTAACATCACGTAGTGTTTCCACGCAATAAATCGAACTCAAATTTTGCACTTTACAAAACTGAAAATGTTTGTGAAGAAAAAAAAAAACTGGGAGGACGATTAACCTTCGCCTTTAAGAGTTGAACGCGATAAAGTTATCGGGCCCCGTTCGCATGGCCTTCCCAATCGCTTCTCATGCTCTTGAGTCACACAACGACCTAGTTCTTATGATACAACACTTCCGGCACGATCGAGGAGCTTTTGCCAGTGCTTTGATGCCATTTTACCCCGCAAGGCTTATTTATGTGTTTGACCGGCACGCGCTAACAGCGCTCGATGCGATAATGCCTTTACCCTGACACAGACAGACATCGAGGTACTCTAATGACGGCAGGATCGCAGTGCCATTCCCAAGCCCTCCGTTGCCTAGTCGGTAGCATGTCTGGCTCGCAACCGAAGGGTCGTAGGTGCGATCCTGTGTAAATTCTTCAAATTTTTCTTTAAGGCAAATGAATTAGTTTATTAAGTGGGATCATTTGAAACATGCGGCGACCATTAATTGGTATGTCTTTAACCACCTTCATTCCACGCGTGACATCACGTTTCACATGAGCGTTGTGGGTTATTTGAAATTCCCGCGCGAAGTCATGTGGCTGTGACGTCACGACCCTATCGACCATTCAGGAATTTCCCGTCACGTCACCGACGCCACCGACATCCGACGGATTTTCTGTGACACGAGCTCGCGTAAACGCGCTCGCGTTAAAATATTCTCTTCCTTTCTAAAAACGAAAGAAAAAACGTGAAAGCTTGAAGACTTTCGCTCGTCGTTGCGTTGCGAAGGTTATGTGCGTGTGCACTCGACCCTTCGTTTCTCCATGCTGCCGACGTCTTATGGGCCCGCCGATGGCTTCGATGCCAGTGCTGGCGCTGAAGGGCAAGCCACGTCAACAAGCGAGTTTGAGCGGGACGTCGTAAACAGTGGAAGCTGTGTCCTCGGTGAGCCAATTGGAGCATGAGAGTAAGGCACGTGAGGACTCAACTCGAATGTGGACATCTGTGCAGCGCCGTCACGTGCCTCGCTCCAGTGACCTTATTGGCTCCCCGGGCCCTTCTGTTTTGCCAATTGCCAACTTCTACCGAGTTGGAGGCTTCTCCGGTGGCTGCTTCTCGCCGACTGGCTCCGGCCTGTCGGGACTCTCGGGCGCCACTATCCGGGCCAGGGTGCCCGGGCAACTCGGGCTCTATGCTAAGCGTGCCGCCGTGGCGAAGAAGAGCAGAAGGAAAAAGAAAAACAGAGGTGTCTCGGAAACAACAACAACGAAGGCTACGTGGCCACGTGGCTACGTTACGTGCTGCCTTCTCTGGTCGAGTGTTGAGTCGGTTGAGTCAGCACCATTGTCTTTGGTTGCCTGGTTGACTTGCGGACGCAATTTGCCTTCATCGTCATGTCTTCGATCATCAATGAGACGGCCATCGTCAGTAGCGTAAAAGAAGGCGAATCAGACGTACCATGGCCCTTTTATAGGGATTATTTTAAACTCGTGAAAACGAAAGAGAATGGGAACATTGATGTTTGGTGTCTGAAGTGCGCCCCGAAACTCAAGATCATCTCGGCGTCCGTCACTAGCACATCTAATGTCAGAAAGCATCTGATGGTAAGTGGTCCATATTATATGAGCGAATGACGTTTTAGCGAATAACACTTTAGCGAATAGGAATCACTTGAGCGAATGGACGTTTTCGCGAATGACGTTTTAGCGAATAGATTGTTCCTGTGGGTTAAGCCTGTAGCTTAACCCACAACAATTATTTGTAAGCTGCATTGTCATTGGTCAATTAGATGTCGTCTTCATTTTAGTTTTACTGAAAGCAACCACTTTTTCCCTTTTTTATGCCCGCACGTCCGGAATTTTCCGCCGCTGTTGACCATCTTTGGCGTCTGGCAGAAATATCGTTTTCGTCTCAATTGCTAATGCTGAAACCTAGTTGGACTAGTGTCCTGCGCCGCTGAGCTGTTCTGATACGGTGCAATAAGTATTAACTAGTCATGCTTCGCTTATTCAGGAGGTCTCACAAGGAAGCACTAAAGAGTGTCGACAAGAGCAAGACGAATGTTGCCGGGGTAAAACGGAAAGCCGCGGCACCCAAGGAAAGACCCGAATGTAGCACAGGGCCTCCACAACATAGAATAGCAGCAGTCCAGCCATCAGTGGCAGGCTACATCAGGAGCTCGAAGTCCCCGTTGGGCCAGAGTACGAGTACTTAGATTACCTGCCCTTGATGTTTGTATCCTTCTACTGGTGCATTAAGTTTTGATAACGAAGCCTGCCAGTTTTGTTGTGCTTAATTATGTGAAATGAACATTTACATATCTAAGGTATCCCAATACCATTTTCCGCGCGTAATTATAACTGTGACTGTGGAAGTAGTATTTGTAGGGGTGTTTCAGAAACCAGGAGGGAGTTTCTTCAGGCGTAGCCAGGGGTTGCCCCCCCCCCCCTCAAATCTTGTTTTGCTTTGACCTCCTTTCTCCCTCCCCTACCTATAGCATATTGTCATAGTCGCCCCCCCCCCCCCCTTACCCCGCCTGCCCTCCCGCCCGCAACAAGATCCTGGCTACGTGCCGGAGTTCTTTAACATAATTGAGTGTTGACAGTCGGAAAGTTGTCTACAATATGTTCTAAGATACATTGGTACTGCTACCGAAGAGCAGCCCTGCATTTATTGAATGAACTGATATTTGGTTTTCAGATGCATTAGACAAAATGGTTCAGGAACTGGTTGTAAATGCCAACCTGCCGTTCTCCTTCGTGGAACAGAGGAGTTTCAGGCATCTGACGCAGTGCGGCTTCCCTGCCCGTCACGCGATGGGTCGACCTAGGTTGATGAGTGAAATCAGTAAGGATGCGGCTGAGACGAAGGAAGTGATAAGAAAAAAGCTTGGCGATCTTCAGTATGTTTCTGCTACTGCGGACTGCTGGTCACTTCATAAGAGGTAACTGTCGTGGTTTCTCTTCATTATGCGGTATTCTCAGTGCCATAATTTATTTTGGTGTCTCAAGGAGTTACCTTGGGGTGACAGCACATGGGATCGACCCAGACAGGCTGGAAAGGTGTTCTTTTGTGCTGGGCTGTCGTCGCATTCGAGGAAGGCACACATTCGATGTTCTTGCATCTACGTTGGAAGGCGCATACACAAAGTACGATATCCTTGACAAACTAACCTGTACCACAACGGACAGCGGCTCCGATTTCATAAAGGTTTTCAGGTGAAAATGAAATCTTTGATATTTCTTACTAGAAAATTCGAACAATTTCGCCAGAATAGATGTTTATTTTTTATTTTATACAGCCATTTTGGGAGGCAGTATGAAGACTACACAGACACATCATCGGAGAGTGAGATAGAGGAGGAAATCTCTGCACCTGTTCCAATCTATAACGTCCTCGAAGCTCGTGACCAATCTGATGAGGTCTACTCACTTCCTCACCACCAGCGCTGTGTGTGCCATATGTGCCATATGCTGAATCTGATCGCAACGAAGGTAAATAGGCAAACTCTTACAGCGGCAATCGGTTGATGTTACTTCTAATTCTGCAGGACGTGGAGAACGCTGAAGAATCGTCGCCGCAACTGAAGAAGCAAATAAGGCAGACTTTCAGCAAGTGCTCGGCATTATGGAAGAAGCAAGCGAGGTCTAATGTGGTTGCTGACGCCATCTCTTCAAGCTGTGAAGGATATTTGCCCACGCCTGTCCTCACGCAATGGAACTCTACATACGATTGCCTCAAATCGCTTCACGGAATGCTTGTTCACAGTGAGGGAAAGTTGAAGGAAGTTTGTGAGAATTTTAAAATTCCGCGATTCATGAAATCAGACATTGACTTTATGGATGAGTATGTTCAGGTGTTTCCACCTCTCGCACAAGCTGTAACTCTTCTCCAGCGCGAAAACAGCATGTTCATGGCATATCTCCTGCCTACAGTGGCTTCACTCCGCAAAAAAATCTCCGCGTTGCTGACGAAGAACTTGAGGTACTGCCGCCCGGTGGTCGAGGGCTTAATCGCGGTGATCAATAAGAGGTTTGCAGGTATGGAGGAAGAAAAACATTTGATAATATCTGCCGTATGCCATCCAAAATTTAAGGTTGCATGGATAGACAACGAAGTGGAGCGGAAGCGGGCCTGGGATTATCTAAAGAACGAACTTATGCGAACATCAACTATAGAAAAAGCGTCGTCAGGCGAACAAAGTGGTGAGGATGAAGAAGACTGTGAGCACTTATTTAACTTCGAAACATCCTCCTCATCTGCTTCATGGGAGCAGGAGTTTGTACAGTACACCGAACTTGCCCCGACAAGAAGTCTGGACTGTCTCAAGCACATGCCGCTGCTGAAAAGCGTGTTCTTAAAATTCAGCACAGGGCTTCCAAGCAGTGCGGCGGTGGAGCGCGTTTTTTAGCATAGGAGGAACAATTGCTACCGAACTGCGATCGAAGATGTCGGATGAACATTTCGAAGAAGTCCTGATTCTGAGGTCAAATCAAGCACTCAAGTGAAAAAGACAAAGTCTTCGAATGCTCTGGTGAGAGCGTTTTGCCTTATTTCTCCCATTGACACCAGTAAAACACGTTTATCAAACTTGTTTTTGTGTACATCCCAGTATACAAAGGATTTACTTCCAATAATAATGTGACAAATTTGAGAAAAATACTTGACGTGAAAATAAAAAGTACCTTTGAAGTAACTGTACCTTTACCTAGGTAGATTTTTAAGCGAGTAGCTAGATACACACCTAGGTACATTTTAGTATGAGTAACTGTAACTGTATCTTAGGTACATTTTTGAAGTAACTTTTACAGCCCTGCCCACCAGGGAGTGCCGCACTCGGAGCGACCCCTGTTCGAGAGTAGCATGCGCGCCATGTTTTTTGTGTTGCTACTAAGGACTTTTCCTGCTGCCGCTGCCGCTACCGCTGCCTGCTGCTGCTGGAAACATTCTCGCATACAAGTTCATTTCCTGCTCTCCATCCAAGTAACGGAACGGACAGGACTTAACAGTGGCGACGAGGATGCACGGTATCGTCTAAGTGCTTACGTTCAGGCATAGTTACAAGTTCATCGGGACAATGACGTCCACGCTAGGCCAGATCGAGCCTTTTGATACGTCCACGCCAGATAAATGGGACTCCTACGTCTCGAGGTTCAACTTCTTCCTGGATGGAAACACAGTGGCGGGAGACATGCAAGCGTCGGTTGGCAGTGTTCTTCAGCGTGTGCGGCGCGGACACGTTTGATTGACTGCAATCGCTCGTAGCCCCGGAGGCGCCGCAGTCGAAAACGCTTGCCGAGGTGTTCGAGGTGCTCAAGGCTCATTTCTCACCGCAGCCATCGGAAATAGTCCGCAGAAACACATTTTACAAGCGGAACCAAGCCCCGGAGGAGACAGGATCTTCTTACATCGCCGAGCTCCGACGCCTGGCTCAGCACTGCAATTTCCCCAACCTGGAAGAAATGCTCAGGGACCGTCTCGTCTGCGGACTCCGCGATGAGCGCCTGCAGAATCGACTGTTCGCAAAGAAACAGTTGACTTTTTGCGTGGCCCAGGAGGAGGCTCTGGCGGCAGAAGCGACCGCGAAAAGCACGAGGGTTGTCCGACAGTCTGAAGAGAATGACCCTGCCGCAACCATTCCCGCGACTAACCAAGTGAAATGTCAGAAACCGGCCGCGTTCGGGCAGACGGAACCGCGGGCTACGATGTACGGCACGTGCTACGGATGTGGAGGTGCGCACCTCCGCGCCGACTGCCGATTCAAGAACACACAGTGCAGGGCATGCAAAAGAACCGGTCACATCGAACGAGTCTGCCGCGCCGGCAGCTCGAGTGGCCAGCAGCGAAGCCTGCCGTTTCGACAGCCACGGAATTCGAGAGCGGCATACAACGTAACCGCTTTGCCTCATGACGAGTGCTACTACAGCAATCATGTCGGCGCAGGAGGATCAACGGCGCCTTGCAAGCTACGAACAAAGGTGTCCATTGAGGGCCAGATTTGCGATAGGGAGGTGGACTCTGGATCGGATTTCTCGATCCTCACCTACGAGGCATTCCGCCGTCTCCAGCAGTGCGGTGGAGAGCTGGTGCTGACTGACTTTTCTTCGACGGTGGTTGATTATCAGCTGAGCCCAGTGAACGTTGTCGGGGCCTGCAGCGTGCACGTGGAATACAAGGAGTTTGTGGGCCCGCTCACGGTACTGGCAGCGAGGGGCACCCGCACCAACCTACTGGGAGTTGACTGGTTTCGACCACTGGGCATTGTCATCGCATAGGTGTCTCCCAGATCGAGAAATCGACAGTCGACACCGTTCTCTCGGAGTTCAGTGAGGTATTTGAAGACGGTTTGGGGAACCATGTGTGTGGGACCACCAGAATCAGAATCAGTTTATTTTTGTCACAGCGCTTTTACACACGTGACAAGGGGGCCAGGAAAAAAAGCTGCAAGTTTGCAGCTTGACGGGTTCCTGCCCCACAAAACACATGGCAGAGCAACGCTGTCATCCAAAACACACACAAAAAAAAACACAGTGAAAATAACTTACGTGGCATGACATTTAGCAATATAATAAGTATCATCTCAATACACACTGAATTAGATAGATATTACAAACATAAGACAAACATTCTAGTTATTACAGGAAAGCTTAAATTTTACGGACATTTAACGAAAGTTTACCAAAACTCACCTCCAGACACGAAAGAAAAACACAACAAAGATAAGTTATATAAGATGTCGTATAAAATAATTGTAATTGAAAATAGGTTGCGCTTCAAAACAGACTGAAGTAGAAGATATAATAAACACAAGACAAACATTTTCCCTCAATATAAGAAAGCCTGAGTTGTATGGGCATTTAATGAGGGTGAATCAACTTCTTGGGAATATAAGGTGTTTAACAGTAACGGTAATCTGTAACTCAACCTCTGGAAGCCAAAATTAGTTCTAGATGATGGGATTCGCCATGGATGCCAATGACGTGAGGGATATAATGATACATTATTTTCAAGTTTAGCGAGGTCAAAAATTACTGTAATGTGTTCTCTTAAGGCACGATGATATGTGACAGTTAATCTATTAGAGTACATGTTGGATACGTCAAGTATTTTATGCTTTATAAATAAAGAAAGAGAACTATAATCACGTGGGACATCTTCAATTATCCTTATTGCTTTTTTTTCCATTAACCTCAACCTGTCGAAGTTACTTTTTGTTGTTGTCCCCCAGACCAGATGGCAATAACAAAGAATTGAATGAAAAACGGAATTATATATTAATTTTTTTATAGTTACAGGAAACACTTTCTTATATTTGTTCATTATCCCAACTACTTTACAAAGTTTTTTATGTATGTAAGAAACATGGAGATTCCACGACATGTGTTCTGAGAACACAACGCCGAGGGTCTTTACGCTGTCAACGCATTCTAGAATCTGGTCAAGGACTGTCGTGAGCCATGTATTGAATATTTATAGATTTCTTGTTCTGGACACTTTCTCTTCTTTTTGTGAAAGCACAGGGAGTTCCCGGAAAAAAAGAACCATGTTTATCGGTCCGGGTAAATACACAATGTATTGCAGAATGCTCAAATTCCGTGAGAATGTGATGATAGCGTTTGGGATAGAACGGGAAAGTTTGAGAACATGATGTCATCTTGATGATAGCGTTTAAAATAGAACGGGAAATTTTAAGAACATGACGTCATCTTGAAAAAAAGTTTATTGAGAAAAATGAAACTCTTTATGAGCCGACGTCCACCAAAGCATATATATCGTCAAAACAAAAGTCGTGTGAAAAACTCTTGTCACAAGAGGATATTGTTTTCTTTCTTTCTGACAAGTTTTCTTCACTGAAATAGATGCTACATGCGCCCTACAATGCCCTTTCTTGTTTTGACCATATTTAGCTTAGGTGGATGTAGGCTCATGAGAAATTTCGTTTTTCTCATTATTAATTTTTGAATCCAGTGAACGTTATGTTCGCAAAATTTCGCGTTTTATTTTGTCTGCTAGCGCCATATTCTCACGGAGTTTGAGCTTTCGGTGATGCATAGTTCATTCACCCGGACCAAAAAAACGGTTCTATTTTCTTGCAAGCTCCCTGTACTTACGTGTGTCACCTCGTGTTAACAAATGAGGAGCGTGAACGTACAGATTTACAGCAAATTGACCCAGGCAAAACGCAAAAAAAGCTCTTCTCCGCGAAAGGGACTAGGCAGACGAGGCTTGTGCACAACATAGAAGATGGCGGTTCTGTTTTGGTAGAACGAAAGATCGAACCCCGGTGCGTCGAGTATAGTGCGCATGCGCACTACACGTTTTAGGGAAAAGGTGGATTGAGCGTTTTTTTCAGAATGCCATAAAATGCTCTTCATGCCTTGTATCTTCTAAAATGAATTGATTTAATGGTTTTTGAGAATACTCGGAATGTTTCTAATTAAAACCGCGCATATAAATTTTTTATTTCAAATGTTAATTACTTGAAAGAAAGTAATAATCTAATGATACCCAACGTTGCAATTTTCCCAGGTGGACCGTTTTGCAAAGACCAATACGACATTAACCCTTTTTATGCGATGTGTACTTTCCAGAAGAGTGATCTGGCTCACATGTTGACATTATACGGTATTTAGTGACTGTACTTGCCGTTCAGAAGTTTATATATCGTATCGCATCTGTTGAACATATTACGTTCTGTAGGCATAAATGTAGTAGGTACATAACAGATGAGCGCCGCCCTCTTCGTTGGTTACAAACCGACTGATGGTCACGAAAGTGCGAAGGGTTTGCTCAGAAATGCTATTGCTCCATAGATGGAATATCAGCCAGTTGTACTGCTGAGTATCATCGACAGACGCAACGCATTTGGTGTCCTGAAGTGGCTACTTTCTTAGGACGGGCCAGCTAAACAAAGATTACTGTGTGTGCACGTGGTGGAATCTTTTTTCAGCAATAAACCAACTCAGCTCAACGTAATATAGATAAAACAGCGCAGTAGCAACAAACATGCACCAACTCGGCCACCTGTCAATCAACGCCCCAATTGAAGCGAGGGGAAAGAGAACTTTTGAGAGGGAAAGGACATCGGCGAGGAGAAATTTCTCTTCCCCTTTTCAGACAATGGTTTGCGCTACCTTTCAGCATACACCTTTCCAAAAAACGCTCCTAGGCCGCCGCCATGTTGCTGATGCTGATGCGGCTGGTGCGACTCGCGCGCCCTCTATCAGCTAGAAATTTTCTGCCACTCTCTTGGAGCTGTGAAGACCCGCTCAGCGCGGTTCTCTACCTGTGTTTTTGCGGTTTTGCATTCGACGTTTTCTCGCCCCTCTTGAAAGTTTCCACTTAATTTTTTTTATGCGTGCTGCGTACCCTTTCTGTGTTATCTTCCATTGTGCGAAATAAGGCTGGTAAGTGCCTGCCATTCAAGCTTTTCTGCTTGACATTCACGGGAAACGAAGGAGGTGAAGGACGTCGAACGACCCTCGACGCGATTTTGCGAACATTGTTCTCCCCCTCCCAGAGATAATCCGCGTAGAATCCTCAGTCATCTCCAAAAATAGTTGTCCGGGTTGGGGTGGGAAACGGGTCAGTCGCGTTCGATCCTTTGACTTGGTGCTGTTGTGAAAAAAGGAAGCTCTCCACGAAACGTGCCCCAAAACGAAGTCATCTTGGATTCCGTCCGATCGTCAAGATGTGACTGTTGTCGACTGTGACTGTGTTATTTGAGATCTTTCTCAAATAAATTCTTTTCGGATAACGCTGCATCGTGTGGTACGTACAATATATTGTTCGAATGTTAACACTTTCTAAATTGTATGTCTGTGTCCTGTTCATCGCTAAACACGTTATTTGTGAGCGTGACAAATGCATGCCTTTCGGCTCTCTTCTGTTGTAATTTATTTTTGACAGCTAAGCGCTTTGTCGTTTGTCAATCGGCGAATCGCGCGGAGCCGTCAAAACTTATCGTAAAAAAACACAAAAACTAGAACTATACATTCAAGTCGCATTCGTTCTGTCGCGCGCGTACCCAACAAAAATAGTAAATAGATTTTTTTGTTTTTCTTTCTTCTTTCAAATGTGGTACAATGCTTTCTCAATGACCTCGGGAAAATGCATGCACCATGAAACACAAAATACAGCGGGAAAAGATGAGAATTTATCCGCCAGCAGTGTTTAAAACTGCGCCTACGCAGGCTGCGCCTATCGAAATCACAGCTCCACTCGGTTAGGGTTAGCAGGGACGCCGGTGAGAGCCTAGCCTCAAACCCAGTGACTGGGCTCGAAAACGGTTTGCTGCCCCTGGGGTCGAGTCTTTTTTGGAAAGGTGTATACAGGGGCCTTAGTTGCTAAGCGTCTTTGTTGTTAGGACATGAGTGACATCTTGCGTCGTGGGTCTGACCTTGCGCCATCTGGTGCTGAAAAGTTGAATTGCGCGTCTTCCTAAGGTGTGCCCATCCGTATTTTCGCGTGCGCGCAATGCGTGTGAGTTGCCGAATCTGTTTGTAGATGGCGCGCATCTGAATCCTTTTGCTGGCGTGAACACGCTCGACACCATACCCCACTGAGCTACGAGCACATTGCTTCCGAGACCGCTCGGACTCGTCTTAGTTGTCCGCGTGGGCAATTCACATCACGTGTTTCTGCTGCCACTTGGCTTTTGTAATACGGTTAAAAAACGGGGATGCGTCATTGCCGCAGGTCATGTGACGGAGGTCGTGTGACGTCGCTGGGCGTTAACGTTGCTCGTCTTCCTATCACGTGATTTCGCGCGCGCGCGCGATTCAAGCGGTGTTCGCGAACTCGTAGCCTCGAGGCGACCCTTTAGCATTTGGGGTCTGTTCGACCCGATGGATTTCGGCGTCATGTGACGGTCCCAAATAGCAGCAGCAGCTGGGTCCCGCTACATTGGGCTTGAGGTGACTGTAGAATTTTGAACCTCGCGGGCCGTGATTGATGTTGTTACTGCGTAAAGTTTTAAAGCGACCCCGTCAAAATTTGGGGCCAGCTCGTAAAAAAAAAAAATACTTTCCAAAGACGCAGCGAAATTTGGGGATAGGCGTCATCTAGTGTTCAGACTGTGAAGTGTGGTCCTCATTCAAATTGGCTGCCATCTGGTGGTAAAAGCTTCGACTCGCTATAAACTTTGGAAATCATGTGACGGTCCAATTAGCATCAGCCGCAAAATTGGGGGTGAGGTGAGGGTTAAACTTTGAAGCTGGCGGACCGTGTTAAATCTTGGTCCAGCGTAAAGTTTTGAAGTGGACCTGCTAAACGGTGGGGCAAAGTCTCGGAAACTCACAGACCGCGCTGGACCCAGTGAATTGTTTTTTTTTAATAGACACCATCTAGCGTTAGAACTTTGAAGTCGCCAAAAAATTGCTGACATCTGATGGTAAAAGCTTCGATCCCGCTAAATTTGTGGGTCATCTGAAGGTTCCCTAGCCTGCAGCTGGATACCGCTAAATTTTGGCTGGGGTAAAAGTTTGAAGTTCACAGGCCGTGCTATACATCTTGGCCCAGCGTAAAGCATTGAAGTTACCCTGCCGTGCGCTTCCCGCACATGGTAAGCTGTATATACCTAATTTTGAGGGGTGGCGCGCACCTGAATCTCTTAGCTGGCGTGAACCATTATCACGCGACATTTTCTCGCTAATTTTAGCGCCAGCTTGGTAGATGGCGTCAACTCTATCGCGATCACGTCATCTCTCGCTAATTTTAGCGTCATCTGCAGCTGCCGAACGGAGCGTGTTGTGGGAAATGGATCGGAGCGTGGTCGCATCCATACGCGCTAAAGACGAGACAGATATGATGTTTCATGTTTTTTTATTATCATTCGCTCTAAAAACACGCACACTTATAAATACAGATACGACTTTTAAAATCACTCTACGCGACACGTGAAACCACTGGAAACACTTTACACAAAAATGTACAACACAAGCAGTATCAAAAGACATCCCAGGCAAAAATAAAAGTGGTTGAATAACAAAGCAACGCGCGCGATACAAGCCAAAAATATATTTACAAGGTCAGGGTGTGAGACGAGAAGAGAGATAGACTCCGGCTTCCGTACACTGGCGGATTATACAAAAATGTACACAAGAAGTTTTCAACACACACCGCGGTGGGAAACGCGAGCAACTGCGTCACAGTCCAAAATATTTACATGGCGTGTGGTGAGGAGGCATATCGCTCGCTTCCTAAAACGCTCTTGTGTCCAAACGGGAAACGTCGTAATCCCGTCGCTGCAAATGTATCGCTTGTTGTCGAACGGATTCAGAGCAATCTTTTCAACCCGTTCCCAGTCAACTTGTTAAAAAAAGGCCTCTCGTGGCGGGAGGCTTTGACCCTCGTAACTCTCAAAGCTTGTAATGAAATTATAACAAAACACTCCTTTGCGGGCAAGGAGGTCGACATGCTCGGGAAAGGACTGCCGAAGGCAACAAAAATGCTCTGTGCCCTTAGAGTGGAGATTTTGCACGAGCGTCTCCAGGCTTGCGTTAAGAAATGCGAGGCTGTCAATAAAGCTACGGTTGCCTATCTCTAACAATTTAAAATTCTGGCACGAGCTTCCGCGAGTACGTTAATATCCTTGGACTCGAACAAATTAAGCTTGCCTAGAAAGAAACTGAGGTCGTATACGAATGGTTATGCGCTATGAGTGGAACGGTATGTTTGTTGATTCGACGGTTTAGGTTGGAGCAAAGCGCCCGCCTATACTCTCCCGTCATGTGGTCGTGGTCGCGAGTTTTCATTTTCTTGCTAAAGCTTTCGTTGCAAATGCCACAGCGGGAAGAGTCCGCGTGGGAAGCCTCGTTTTCTCGAGTCATTTTTGAAGAGGCACTTCATTCGACCTGATCAATCGGGGTATTTCCTTCGCTAGAAAGTTGAGAATCAAAATGAATCTTTCTACGCAGTCGGGTCCGCGATATAGGTATTCCTCCTCAACAATGGACGAATCGTTCGAGCGGATGACGAGAAGACAGAAAGAGCTGGGGACGTGATTCTCGCAAAAACATTGCCCGTCGACTGAGTTGGTTCCAGAATCGCTTCAAAGTCGTAAACGCAATAAAAGGGGAACTCTTCCATGACATGCGTGCTCCGAAAGTATACAGTTCGTCACCCTTGTTTGGGAAGACGGTTTTGCCCGGCTTCTTGTCCCTGCACATTGAGAGATGGTCAGAGAGGGTTTCCATTGCCTCTGAAACCCGGTTAGACACCTCTTACAACGAAAGCGTAGGCTTTTGGCATTTGAAAAAAGCCTCGCAAAGTTTGTAATGCCCACAAAATGGTTCTCAACAAGGAGAAGATCGACATGCTGGTCCAACTCGCGTCATCAACTACCTTCAGGGGGTAGACAAAGTTTTTCTCGCTCTCATAACCAAACACGTTCACTGAGACACAATTTTTACGCTCAAAAGCCTCCACGTCTTGGGGGGAAGGTTACAGGGTACGTTTTCGGAAACAGATAATTGCATGCATATGTTCACGATACGAGGATGCTCTTCCTCTGTAAGCCCCGTTTGCAGGATGCAAAGCACCACAAACACAAAGCACATGTCCCGTTCAGATTCGCGAAGACGCTCACTGATACTGACGAGGCCTTGCTTTTTTGGACAAGTTGCTTCGGCAGAGAAAAAAAGGTCCGCAACCAACGGTCGGAGGAAGGAATCGTCCCAAACTAAGAGTACAAACTTTGATCCCGACAAGAAAGAATCCCGAGCCTTGTTCCTGATAATGCTCCAACCGAGCAGCTATTTCAGTGCAAACTCGCTGAATCGAACTACCGTGATATTACCGTCCACAAATGCGCGGTTTGGACCTGACTATGAAAAAAAAAGTGCACAGTCACATCAATGTCGTCGTCAGGAAGGAGACGTCCGACTTCAACGGTGAGTGTCACAAAAAAAAAAACGCAGCGGCAGACCAAAATATCTGAGCACGTTTGACATATGCTCTGCATGATGTCTAAAAAAGGTGGCCACGTCGTACGCCTCTGTGTCTCTTTCGTGTAACTCGTATACTGAGCCACATAATTACGAAGAGCGCACACTCTTCGCGCAAAACGGAATGCATGGCGAGGGAGTCACATTGTGAACCAAGGCTAAGATGAACTTGAAGCGAGTCTGCACTGGAATAATGCTGTCGGTCGTCGGGAGAGCACAGGTGACAGGTAACCATGATGGGGATGAGATGGCTAGACGATATTCGTAGATATCCGACGATTAGGTGACGAGGGGGCTAGATGATGCGGGTCGTCTATAGGTATCGGTGACCTTTTCAGAGATAGCGAAAAAAAATCCTATTAGCGAGGAGAACGCTAGGCTTTTAGACTGCTCACCTTGCTGTGCCAAGAAGGGTGTGGTGGAGGACCGAGGTGATTTTTCTCCCTCTCGAGGACCAAACGAACAAAGGACCCTGAAAATTAAATATAGTTGCGCCCAAGGAAAAGGTTTGTATAAAATAGAGGTAGAAACTGACTCGCTGTCGCACTACCCCAGCGCGCATATTAATCTGTTGTTAGCCCGCGGTTTTTAACTAGTCGAAACATGTCTAGACTTGATCCTGTTAGGTACGTACTTGTATCGCGCGGTCAGCTCCGAGCTTGGGGAGCATCCGCTTTTTCTTTTTATCGGATATACTTCGTTGGGTAAACATTGTGATTTGTGTATACGTTCGGGCGTCGCTATAAACCGCACTGTCGCGACGCCCTGTGGGCATTTATCGTGAAGCAAAAGCCGCGCGAGTCTCCCGCCGCGTGGGAATGTGCTTCGCGCCCGGATGTTCGCAACCTACGGTCCTTGCTTACAGGAAAATCTGCGCTAAACATTGCGACTTAACACCGTTTACTGTGATTGCACGGCCTATGACTCCCTGGGCGTACTCCAGCTCTTCGCACTCGAACTACCCGAGTCACGCATCGTTTTTCTCCTGATCTTCGCGGTACAAGGTGAGCAGACTAAAAGCCTCGCGTTTTCCTTGCTAATAAGACATTTTGTTTCAGCATTTGGTCCTCGAGAGGGAGAAAAATCACCTCGGTCCTCCACCACACCCTTCTTGCACAGCAAGGTGAGCAGTCTAAAAGCCTAGCGTTCTCCTCGCTAATAGGATTTTTGTTTCGCTATCTCTGAAAAGGTCACCGATACCTATAGACGACCCGCATCATCTAGCCCCCTCGTCACCTAATCGTCGGATATCTACGAATATCGTCTAGCCATCTCATCCCCATCATGGTTACCTGTCACCTGTGCTCTCCCGACGACCGACAGCATTATTCCAGTGCAGACTCGCTTCAAGTTCATCTTAGCCTTGGTTCACAATGTGACTCCCTCGCCATGCATTCCGTTTTGCGCGAAGAGTGTGCGCTCTTCGTAATTATGTGGCTCAGTATACGAGTTACACGAAAGAGACACAGAGGCGTACGACGTGGCCACCTTTTTTAGACATCATGCAGAGCATATGTCAAAGGTGCTCAGATATTTTGGTCTGCCGCTGCGTTTTTTTTTTTTTTGTGACACTCACCGTTGAAGTCGGACGTCTCCTTTCTGACGACGACATTGATGTGACTGTGCACTTTTTTTTTCATAGTCAGGTCCAAACCGCGATTTTCTGGACGGTAATATCACGGTAGTTCGATTCAGCGAGTTTGCACTGAAATAGCTGCTCGGTTGGAGCATTATCAGGAACAAGGCTCGGGATTCTTTCTTGTCGGGATCAAAGTTTGTACTCTTAGTTTGGGACGATTCCTTCCTCCGACCTTTGGTTGCGGACCTTTTTTTCTCTGCCGAAGCAACTTGTCTAAAAAGCAAGGCCTCGTCAGTGTCAGTGACCGTCTTCGCGAATCTGAACGGGACATGTGCTTTGTGTTTGTGGTGCTTTGCATGCTGCAAACGGGGCTTACAGAGGAAGAGCATCCTCATATCGTGAACATATGCATGCAATTATCTGTTTCCGAAAACGTACCCTGTAACCTTCCCCCAAGACGTGGAGGCTTTTGAGCGTAAAAATTGTGTCTCAGTGAACGTGTTTGGTTATGAGAGCGAGAAAAACTTTGTCTACCCCCTGAAGGTAGTTGATGACGCGAGTTGGACCAGCATGTCGATCTTCTCCTTGTTGAGAACCATTTTGTGGGCATTACAAACTTTGCGAGGCTTTTTAAAATGCCAAAAGCCTACGCTTTCGTTGTAAGAGGTGTCTAACCGGGTTTCAGAGGCATGGAAACCCTCTCTGACCATCTCTCAATGTGCAGGGACAAGAAGCCGGGCAAAACCGTCTTCCCAAACAAGGGTGACGAACTGTATACTTTCGGAGCACGCATGTCATGGAAGAGTTCCCCTTTTATTGCGTTTACGACTTTGAAGCGATTCTGGAACCAACTCAGTCGACGGGCAATGTTTTTGCGAGAATCACGTCCCCAGCTCTTTCTGTCTTCTCGTCATCCGCTCGAACGATTCGTTCATTGTTGAGGAGGAATACCTATACCGCGGACCCGACTGCGTAGAAAGTTTCATTTTGATTCTCAACTTTCTAGCGAAGGAAATACCCCGATTGATCAGGTCGAATGAAGTGCCTCTTCAAAAATGACTCGAGAAAACGAGGCTTCCCACGCGGACTCTTCCCGCTGTGGCATTTGCAACGAAAGCTTTAGCAAGAAAATGAAAACTCGCGACCACGACCACATGACGGGAGAGTATAGGCGGGCGCTTTGCTCCAACCTAAACCGTCGAATCAACAAACATACCGTTCCACTCATAGCGCATAACCATTCGTATACGACCTCAGTTTCTTTCTAGGCAAGCTTAATTTGTTCGAGTCCAAGGATATTAACGTACTCGCGGAAGCTCGTGCCAGAATTTTAAATTGTTAGAGATAGGCAACCGTAGCTTTATTGACAGCCTCGCATTTCTTAACGCAAGCCTGGAGACGCTCGTGCAAAATCTCCACTCTAAGGGCACAGAGCATTTTTGTTGCCTTCGGCAGTCCTTTCCCGAGCATGTCGACCTCCTTGCCCGCAAAGGAGTGTTTTGTTATAATTTCATTACAAGCTTTGAGAGTTACGAGGGTCAAAGCCTCCCGCCACGAGAGGCCTTTTTTTAACAAGTTGACTGGGAACGGGTTGAAAAGATTGCTCTGAATCCGTTCGACAACAAGCGATACATTTGCAGCGACGGGATTACGACGTTTCCCGTTTGGACACAAGAGCGTTTTAGGAAGCGAGCGATATGCCTCCTCACCACACGCCATGTAAATATTTTGGACTGTGACGCAGTTGCTCGCGTTTCCCACCGCGGTGTGTGTTGAAAACTTCTTGTGTACATTTTTGTATAATCCGCCAGTGTACGGAAGCCGGAGTCTATCTCTCTTCTCGTCTCACACCCTGACCTTGTAAATATATTTTTGGCTTGTATCGCGCGCGTTGCTTTGTTATTCAACCACTTTTATTTTTGCCTCGGATGTCTTTTGATACTGCTTGTGTTGTACATTTTTGTGTAAAGTGTTTCCAGTGGTTTCACGTGTCGCGTAGAGTGATTTTAAAAGTCGTATCTGTATTTATAAGTGTGCGTGTTTTTAGAGCGAATGATAATAAAAAAACATGAAACATCATATCTGTCTCGTCTTTAGCGCGTATGGATGCGACCACGCTCCGATCCATTTCCCACAACACGCTCCGTTCGGCAGCTGCAGATGACGCTAAAATTAGCGAGAGATGACGTGATCGCGATAGAGTTGACGCCATCTACCAAGCTGGCGCTAAAATTATCGAGAAAATGTCGCGTGATAATGGTTCACGCCAGCTAAGAGATTCAGGTGCGCGCCACCCCTCAAAATTAGGTATATACAGCTTACCATGTGCGGGAAGCGCACGGCAGGGTAACTTCAATGCTTTACGCTGGGCCAAGATGTATAGCACGGCCTGTGAACTTCAAACTTTTACCCCAGCCAAAATTTAGCGGTATCCAGCTGCATGCTAGGGAACCTTCAGATGACCCACAAATTTAGCGGGATCGAAGCTTTTACCATCAGATGTCAGCAATTTTTTGGCGACTTCAAAGTTCTAACGCTAGATGGTGTCTATTAAAAAAAAAAACAATTCACTGGGTCCAGCGCGGTCTGTGAGTTTCCGAGACTTTGCCCCACCGTTTAGCAGGTCCACTTCAAAGACTTTACGCTGGACCAAGATTTAACACGGTCCGCCAGCTTCAAAGTTTAACCCTCACCTCACCCCCAATTTTGCGGCTGATGCTAATTGGACCGTCACATGACTTCCAAAGTTTATAGCGAGTCGAAGCTTTTACCACCAGATGGCAGCCAATTTGAATGAGGACCACACTTCACAGTCTGAACACTAGATGACGCCTATCCCCAAATTTCACTGCGTCTTTGGAAAGTATTTTTTTCTTTTTAGCGAGCTGGCCCCAAATTTTGACGGGGTCGCTTTAAAACTTTACGCAGTAACAACATCAATCACGGCCCGCGAGGTTCAAAATTCTACAGTCACCTCAAGCCCAATGTAGCGGGACCCAGCTGCTGCTGCTATTTGGGACCGTCACATGACGCCGAAATCCATCGGGTCGAACAAACCCCAAATGCTAAAGGGTCGCCTCGAGGCTACGAGTTCGCGAACACCGCTTGAATCGCGCGCGCGCGCGAAATCACGTGATAGGAAGACGAGCAACGTTAACGCCCAGCGACGTCACACGACCTCCGTCACATGACCTGCGGCAATGACGCATCCCCGTTTTTTAACCGTATTACAAAAGCCAAGTGGCAGCAGAAACACGTGATGTGAATTGCCCACGCGGACAACTAAGACGAGTCCGAGCGGTCTCGGAAGCAATGTGCTCGTAGCTCAGTGGGGTATGGTGTCGAGCGTGTTCACGCCAGCAAAAGGATTCAGATGCGCGCCATCTACAAACAGATTCGGCAACTCACACGCATTGCGCGCACGCGAAAATACGGATGGGCACACCTTAGGAAGACGCGCAATTCAACTTTTCAGCACCAGATGGCGCAAGGTCAGACCCACGACGCAAGATGTCACTCATGTCCTAACAACAAAGACGCTTAGCAACTAAGGCCCCTGTATACACCTTTCCAAAAAAGACTCGACTCCAGGGGCAGCAAACCGTTTTCGAGCCCAGTCACTGGGTTTGAGGCTAGGCTCTCACCGGCGTCCCTGCTAGACCTAACCGAGTGGAGCTGTGATTTCGATAGGCGCAGCCTGCGTAGGCGCAGTTTTAAACACTGCTAGCGGATATATTCTCATCTTTTCCCGCTGTATTTTGTGTTTCATGGTGCATGCATTTTCCCGAGGTCATTGAGAAAGCATTGTACCACATTTGAAAGAAGAAAAAGAAAAACAAAAAAAATCTATTTACTATTTTTGTTGGGTACGCGCGCGACAGAACGAATGCGACTTCAATGTATAGTTATAGTTTTTGTGTTTTTTTACGATAAGTTTTGACGGCTCCGCGCGATTCGCCGATTGACAAACGACAAAGCGCTTAGCTGTCAAAAATTAATTACAACAGAAGAGAGCCGAAAGGCATGCATTTGTCACGCTCACAAATAACGTGTTTAGCGATGAACAGGACACAGACATACAATTTAGAAAGTGTTAACATTCGAACAATATATTGTACGTACCACACGATGCAGCGTTATCCGAAAGAATTTATTTGAGAAAGATCTCAAATAACACAGTCACAGTCGACAACAGTCACATCTTGACGATCGGACGGAATCCAAGATGACTGCGTTTTGGGGCACGTTTCGTGAGAGCTTCCTTTTCACAACAGCACCAAGTCAAAGGATCGAACGCGACTGACCCGTTTCCACCCCAACCCGGACAACTATTTTTGGAGATGACTGAGGATTCTACGCGGATTACCTCTGGGAGGGGGAGAACAATGTTCGCAAAATCGCGTCGAGGGTCGTTCGACGTCCTCCACTTCCTTCGTTTCCCGTGAATGTTAAGCAGAAAAGCTTGAATGGCAGGCACTTACCAGCCTTATTTCGCACAATGGAAGATAACACAGAAAAGGTTACGCAGCACGCATAAAAAAAAAATTAAGTGGAAACTTTCAAGAGGGGCGAGAAAACGTCGAATGCAAAACCGCAAAAACACAGGTAGAGAACCGCGCTGAGCGGGTCTTCACAGCTCCAAGAGAGTGGCAGAAAATTTCTAGCTGATAGAGGGCGCGCGAGTCGCACCAGCCGCATCAGCATCAGCAACATGGCGGCGGCCTAGGGGCGTTTTTGGAAAGGTGTATGCTGAAAGGTAGCGCAAACCATTGTCTGAAAAGGGGAAGAGAATTTCTCCTCGCCGATGTCCTTTCCCTCTCAAAAGTTCTCTTTCCCCTCGCTTCAATTGGGGCGTTGATTGACAGGTGGCCGAGTTGGTGCATGTTTGTTGCTACTGCGCTGTTTTATCTATATTACGTTGAGCTAGTTGGTTTATTGCTGAAAAAAGATTCCACCACGTGCACACACAGTAATCTTTGTTTAGCTGGCCCGTCCTAAAAAAGTAGCCACTTCAGGACACCAAATGCGTTGCGTCTGTCGATGATACTCAGCAGTACAACTGGCTGATATTCCATCTATGGAGCAATAGCATTTCTGAGCAAACCCTTCGCACTTTCGTGACCATCAGTCGGTTTGTAACCAACGAAGAGGGCGGCGCTCATCTGTTATGTACCTACTACATTTATGCCTACAGAACGTAATATGTTCAACAGATGCGATACGATATATAAACTTCTGAACGGCAAGTACAGTCACTAAATACCGTATAATGTCAACATGTAGCCAGATCACTCTTCTGGAAAGTACACATCGCATAAAAAGGGTTAATGTCGTATTGGTCTTTGCAAAACGGTCCACCTGGGAAAATTGCAACGTTGGGTATCATTAGATTACCATTGCTTTCTTTCAAGTAATTAACATTTGAAGTAAAAAATTATATGCGCGGTTTTAATTAGAAACATTCCGAGTATTCTCAAAGAAAACCATTAAATCAATTCATTTTAGAAGATACAAGGCATGAAGAGCATTTTATGGCATTCTGAAAAAAACGCTCCAATCCACCTTTTCCCTAAAACGTACGAAGTGCGCATGCGCACTATACTCGACGTTCACCCGCAGGGGTTCGATCTTTCGTTCTACCAAAACAGAACCGCCATCTTCTATGTTGTGCACAAGCCTCGTCTGCCTAGTCCCTTTCGCGGAGAAGAGCTTTTTTTGCGTTTTGCCTGGGTCAATTTGCTGTAAATCTGTACGTTCACGCTCCTCATTTGTTAACACGAGGTGACACACGTAAGTACAGGGAGCTTGCTCAAGAAAATAGAACCGTTTTTTTGGTCCGGGTGAATGAACTATGCATCACCGAAAGCTCAAGCCTCCCGTGAGAATATGGCGCTAGCAGACAAAATAAAACGCGAAATTTTGCGAGACATAACGTTCACTGGATTCAAAAATTAATAATGAGAAAAACGAAATTTCTCTATGAGCCTACATCCCACCTAAAAGCTAAAATATGGTCAAAACAAGAAAGGGCATTGTGGGCGCATGTAACGCAGCATCTATTTCAGTGAAGAAGGAAACTTGTCAGAAAGAAAGAAAACAATATCCTCTTGTGACAAGAGGTTTTTCACACGACTTTTTGTTTTGACGATATATATGCTTTGGTGGACGTCGGCTCATAAAAGGAGTTTCATTTTTCTCAATAAACTTTTTTTTTTCAAGATGACGTCATGTTCTTAAAATTTCCCGTTCTATTTTAAACGCTATCATCGAGATGAGCATCATGCTCTCAAACTTTCCCGTTCTATCCCAAACGCTATCATCACATTCTCACGGAATTTGAGCATTCTGCAATACATTGTGTATTTACCCGGACCGATAAACATGGTTCTTTTTTTTCCGGGAACTCCCTGTGCTTTCACAAAAAGAAGAGAAAGTGTCCAGAACAAGAAATCTATAAATATTCAATACATGGCTCACGACAGTCCTTGACCAGATTCTAGAATGCGTTGACAGCGTAAAGACCCTCGGCGTTGTGTTCTCAGAACACATGTCGTGGAATCTCCATGTTTCTTACATACATAAAAAACTTTGTAAAGTAGTTGGGATAATGAACAAATATAAGAAAGTGTTTCCTGTAACTATAAAAAAAATTAATATATAATTCCGTTTTTCATTCAATTCTTTGTTATTGCCATCTGGTCTGGGGGACAACAACAAAAAGTAACTTCGACAGGTTGAGGTTAATGGAAAAAAAAAAAGCAATAAGGATAATTGAAGATGTCCCACGTGATTATAGTTCTCTTTCTTTATTTATAAAGCATAAAATACCTGACGTATCCAACATGTACTCTAATAGATTAACTGTCACATATCATCGTGCCTTAAGAGAACACATTACAGTAATTTTTGACCTCGCTAAACTTGAAAATAATGTATCGCTATATCCCTCACGTCATTGGCATCCATGGCGAATCCCATCATCTAGAACTAATTTTGGCTTCCAGAGGTTGAGTTACAGATTACCGTTACTGTTAAACACCTTATATTCCCAAGAAGTTGATTCACCCTCATTCAAATGCCCATACAACTCAGGCTTTCTTATATTGAGGGAAAATGTTTGTCTTGTGTTTATTATATCTTCTACTTCAGTCTGTTTTGAAGCGCAACCTATTTTCAATTACAATTATTTTATACGACATCTTATATAACTTATCTTTGCTGTGTTTTTCTTTCGTGTCTGGAGGTGAGTTTTGGTAAACTTTCGTTAAATGTCCGTAAAATTTAAGCTTTCCTGTAATAACTAGAATGTTTGTCTTATGTTTGTAATATCTATCTAATTCAGTGTGTATTGAGATGATACTTATTATATTGCTAAATGTCATGCCACGTAAGTTATTTTCACTGTGTTTTTTTTGTGTGTTTTGGATGACAGCGTTGCTACTGCCATGTGTTTTGTGGGGCAGGAACCCGTCAAACTGCAAACTTGCAGCTTTCTATTCCTAGCCCCCTTGTCACGTGTGTAAAAGCGCTGTGACAAAAAATAAACTGATTCTGATTCTGGTGGTCCCACACACATGGTTCCCCAAACCGTCTTCAAACCACCTCACTGAACTCCGAGAGAACGGTGTCGACTGTCGATTTCTCGATCTGGGAGACACCTATGCGATGACAATGCCCAGTGGTCGAAACCAGTCAACTCCCAGCAGGTTGGTGCGGGTGCCCCTTGCTGCCAGTACCGTCAGCGGGCCCACAAACTCCTTGTATTCCACGTGCACGCTGCAGGCCCCGACAACGTTCACTGGGCTCAGCTGATAATCAACCACCGTCGAAGAAAAGTCAGTCAGCACCAGCTCTCCACCGCACTGCTGGAGACGGCGGAATGCCTCCGTCGGTGAGGATCGAGAAATCCGATCCAGAGTCCACCTCCATATCGCAAATCTGGCCCTCAATGGACACCTTTGTTCGTAGCTTGCAAGGCGCCGTTGATCCTCCTGCGCCGACGTGGTTGCTGTAGTAGCACTCGTCATGAGGCAAAGCGGTTACGTTGTATGCCGCTCTCGAATTCCGTGGCTGTCGAAACGGCAGGTTTCGCTGCTGGCCACTCGAGCTGCCGGCGCGGCAGACTCGTTCGATGTGGCCGGTTCTTTTGCATGCCCTGCACTGTGTGTTCTTGAATCGGCAGTCGGCGCGGAGGTGCGCACCTCCACATCCGTAGCACGTGCCGTAAATCGTAGCCTGCGGTTCCGTCTGCCCGAACGCGGCCGGTTTCTGACATTTCACTTGGTTAGTCGCGGGAATGGTTGCGGCAGGGTCATTCTCTTCAGACTGTCGGACAACCCTCGTGCTTTTCGCGGCCGCTTCTGCCGCCAGAGCCTCCTCCTGGGCCACGCAAAAAGTCAACTGTTTCTTTGCGAACAGTCGGTTCTGCAGGCGCTCATCGCGGAGTCCGCAGACGAGACGGTCCCTGAGCATTTCTTCCAGGTTGGGGAAATTGCAGTGCTGGGCCAGGCGTCGGAGCTCGGCGATGTAAGAAGATACTGTCTCCTCCGGGGCTTGGTTCCGCTTGTAAAATGTGTTTCTGCGGACTATTTCCGATGGCTGCGGTGAGAAATGAGCCTTGAGCACCTCGAACACCTCGGCAAGCGTTTTCGACTGCGGCGCCTCCGGGGCTACGAGCGATTGCAGTAAATCAAACGTGTCCGCGCCGCACACGCTGAAGAACACCGCCAACCGACGCTTGCATGTCTCCCGCCACTGTGTTTCGCATCCAGGAAGAAGTTGAACCTCGAGACGTAGGAGTCCCATTTATCTGGCGTGGACGTATCAAAAGGCTCGATCTGGCCTAGCGTGGACGTCATTGTCCCGATGAACTTGTAACTATGCTTGAACGTAAGCACTTAGACGATACCGTGCATCCTCGTCGCCACTGTTAAGTCCTGCTCCGTTCCGTTACTTGGATGGAGAGCAGGGAAATGAACTTGTATGCGAGAATGTTTCCAGCAGCAGCAGGCAGCGGTAGCGGCAGCGGCAGCAGGAAAAGTCCTTAGTAGCAACACAAAAAACATGGCGCGCATGCTACTCTCGAACAGGGGTCGCTCCGAGTGCGGCACTCCCTGGTGGGCAGGGCTGTGCCAAAGTTACTTCAAAAACGTACCTAAGATGCAGTTACAGTTACTCATACTAAAATGTACCTAGGTG
>JAZHYW010009386.1:0-137843 GCA_037355805.1 Ixodes ricinus | reverse complement strand
CAATCTGAAGAGAATAAAAAGGTGTAGCAAGACGAGCCATATGCCCACACCATCTCGTATTCACCATATAATGACCATCGTAGGCGTACCCTTCCGCAACAAAAACCAAGCGAAGGTAATAGACGTGGACGCAAAACCGTAACCCGATGCAAGAAAGATTGGCGGAGCGTCCGGAGGACGCGTTTGTCCCCAGCAGGGGACATTTTATCCCTACGAGATTTCTAGGGAACAATCGTGTTGACGTTGGTTTCCCAGGACACTGCTCCAGCTGTAGCATTCGCGTTTTGTGCGGCGCACCGGACGGCGTTTTTATTTTTGCTCGGATTACGTCGGCGAAGTTTTAGCGCACGCTTGCCTCAACAACTTCTGTTTGCCACCGCCGTCGCTTCAAAGGTGAGGCCCAATTCTGCTTTCTATTTTCGATGTATGGCTGCGTGTAGCTAGGTAAATTTAATATCGCTGCGTTTTAGGAAGGATTGAAAGTCAGCGATCGGTGTATCGTCCGCTAAGTTGAGGATTTGCATTCGCCAAAAGCGTGTAGGATACTTACTGCTGGGCATATTTATTAGCTGTGCACTCGTTTGTATATTGCGATGCGGAATTTTTTAGATCTAGGTTTACTGACATGACTGTGGTATCAAGATGTGCGAGTTTTGCCTGTTGCAAAAGAGAACGCGAAACCTTCGGCGACGTACCACGTTTTGCAGAGCAACATGCACAGGGTTTCGGTGAACACGATTTCCGACCAAGCTAACTTACTTAAGAGCATTTTTTTTGCGATGTGTTTAGAGGCGGGCATGTTCGACATGCTTACAACAGAGTCGGGTGTAAGGTTAAGTGCCTGGATCTCAGGCTTCGAGCAACCCAGACCTACAAACGATCATATAAGGCACTTCTGTGGCGATTTTTTATATTTATATGACTATCCGGATAGCGCACGTTCACGACAATCCATCATGTCAGCTCGGATATTTAATTAGCAGTGACGCGGTGCGCCAAGTCTAGAGGCAACTTGTCACCCACAGAGTGTAGACTCATTGTTACGCTAAAAGGAAATCTTCATTTTGTTACAAGAAACACCTTACTGACACAATACCGAACGCCTGTCTCTGGCGAAAAAAAAAGAGAAGTGTTTTGATGTTTAGAATAATATTACAGAAAGCGATACAACAGTGTATCTGAAGAGAAGTAAAGGTATTTGAAAACACGTCGCACGAGCTTATCAATTGCGGAGACCGACCAGGTGCGTCTCACCAGAAATGTATACACAAACACAGGGACTTCACAGCTGCGTCAGAGCACATGATGTCTAAAATCCTGCATGTGCTCTCATTACTTGCCAGATGTGAAAGGTAGTTTAAAAAAGGCAACCTCATGTGACAATCATGTTTGTGTACACCACAGTAGTATACCCGTACCTGTAACACTGACGGTGGCGAAAGGGGTGCATAGAAAGAAGGGAGCGGGAAAGATTTTTCATTTGCTCTGCTTGCAGTTTTTCATCATTGGATGTACAGGATGAGGCCGTAAGGACAAGCACTTTTGCCACGCCTCGTAGATTTCGAACTCCAAACGCACGTACCTGAAACTGGGCACGCGAACGTCGTTCCCACTCTAAGTTTTATGTCTAATAGCTCAACTGTAGAGGTGATGAAATATTAGGAAAAATATAAGGATAAAGCAAGAACGAATGGCGCCCGTGTATTTTATTATGTCCTATACCAGCCTGTTCGTTGTCTGCTCACTGGTTTGCATAGTTCGCTCCCAAATAACTTTCTAAACCGAAAAAAAAAAAAAATACACCGAGAACGTTTTGCAGCTAGGCTGGCGACGAGCAAGATCATCGCTGATAAGTAATAGTTTTAGCGAAATATATGAACGATGACCACCTGGGAGGAAGCTCGCAGACCAATGTGCAGACGAGGAACACAGCCGCCGTTTTTCCAATATTTTGTTATACTTCATAAAACGTTTTTTTGCAAAAACGGCGTTCGCGTGAATGTACGGCTAGAATTTGTATTTTGCAAGGCGTGACCAAATGTGCTTGTTTTTACGTCATCAGCGTCTACGTAGCTCTCAGTGATTTTAAAACAAAGAGCGCACTCATTGTGGCCCACGGATGGTTTACTTTTATGGCCTGCACTACAACGTGGTCGCATATATATATATGCACTAAATACGGGTTTTCTTTTGAAGATTAACAATGTGTTTATATACTGCGTTACCGTTAACAATGTCCGCCGGCGACTTTTAATGTACTAGATTTCGGTCGTACACTGAAACTAGGTTGACCTCTTGACCTTAAAGGCTCGGTTGAAGGCATCAAAAAGCAGTGAAATATTATTTGACACGTGATGAAATACTGAACAAGGTGAAGCAGCAAGACGGGGAAATAATATAAAAAGCTTGAAAGCCTGCGCTGAAAGAAGGTGAAAAATGACTGCCGCAAATGGTGAAACAACGAAAATGTCTGCCGTAAAACGGTGAAACAACTGAGGTTGGGTCAACGAGCTTGAGTGTCGGAGCAGGAAGGTACATCTAGAGATTCACGAGTTCCTCTAAGTGGAAACATAGAGCATTTTATGTGAGGTAAACAAGGTAGCGAAGGGGGTATAGACATAGACCCCCTGAAGAACAATGGTGTGGACGCTCTCCATCGACTTACTGCCAAAGCAGACAAGGCTCCGAGGAATTATGGTTCAATTTACGTCATTTACCAAGCAGGCTTTCAGCGACATGTAGTTCAATACGAAGTCGCCCATTAAGAAGGACTCAGTCAACCACCTGTATTCTAGAAAACTTTACACGGCAGAGTAGAGAGCTCCTGTGGTCGGCGAAACGGTAGGCGGCAGATAAGTCTTGCAAGCATATCTGGCATAGAAAGGGAAAGAGTTTTTCATGAAGCGAGACCAAGAGCGAGCTATTCTGATCAAAAGCCAAGTCCATTTTATTACGTTTGAGTGATCAGGTAAACCGATGCCAGTGAACCGTAGTTGGTGTTTTCTTCTGTTTTTATGGCAGCCCCAAAGTTCGCATGCCTCACAGGAGATAAGTTAACCGAACCTGGTCATTATAACAACACAATTTTTATTAAACGTTTTCATGATGTTAAAGGACAGTTCTTTGCGATACATTTTAATACAAGAAGTATTAAGCACAAGCGAGGCAATCTTGAATTATTCTTTGACTCGTTATGTTTACGGTTTGATGCAATTATGATCACTGAGACCTGACTTGCGGAAAATGATCAGGTACTTCACACTCGAAAGTGTCAAGGATGGAAAAGCGAAGAGGTGATGTTGCGATTTATATCAAGGAAAACATTTCTTATTATGACTGTGAAGAGTTTTCTGTTATAAACTCGTATGTTGAATGCTTGGTTGCTCAGGCGGGTAAGGTTGTACTTGTTGCTATGTATAGACCACCAACTAAAGGCAAGCATGCATTTTTAAACTTTTTGGAAGCAATTGTTTATTTATCTGGGGTACGCTTCCATTTCTGATAATGGGTGACGTGAACATTGATATGACGATGAGTAACGTAACTTCTATTGAACTAACTGATATTGCAGCAGCCTATGGATACTCGAACACGATAACACATGCTTCCCAAGATTACTCCACGACGCACATCCTTACTTGACATACGTGTCACAAATATGCACGGTACTGATATCACATATGGCGTCATTTTCCAACGATATTAGTAACCACCTTCCTATCTTCTGCATCATGTCTATTACCAATAAGAGAAGATATATAAGATACAGTGCATACTCTTATCGAAAAATAAATGAGAAATCTCTCGCTCGATTTCTCTGCAATTATTGACAGTGATGACTGGAGCAATGTTTTTGAAGAAACGAATGCTGACATTGCATTTAACCGGCTTTCAATGACCTTTAAGAAATGTTATGCCGATGACTTCCCCACGTTCAATCTAGAAAGTTAAATTTAAAACTTAAAAAGCCACGAATAAGTGAATGACTGTAGAAATGAAATACCTTCGAAGTTCCATAATACCTGAAATGCAATATAAGGAATTGGTGAGGAAATTGGTAAGTCACGCGACGTTTATTTTCTCACTACATTAAGCAGAGAAACCGAATGGTTGTATAGGTCACGGTATGTCGATTTCTCCCGCTAAATTTAGTGGGGAAACTGGATTGGTGTCTACGTCAGAAAACGTGAATTTTACCGCTAAATTTAGCGGGTAACTGAATAGATGTATAGGTCCCATGACCTCAATTTCGCGCTAAATTTAGCGGGGAAACTGAATTGATGTTTTGGCCACAAGACAAAAGATGTATAGGTCACGTGACATCAATTTTCCCGCTAAATTTGGTTGAGAAACTGAATTCGTGTAGAGTTCTCGTTATATCAATTTCCCCGCTAAATTTAACGGGAGATGCACGAACGGACGGACGACGGACAAAATTTTGGGATTGGGGGGAGCGTTAAAAAGCATTTCAGGCTTTAAAAAGCAAAGCGGAATTATTATCATTATGCGTTTGACAACATGAAAAACGAGCCGAGGAAAGTGTGGAATGTATAGTAAATGAAATAACCAATAGAAAGGCTCCTTTCTAAATATTATGACCGAACATTTTTTTTGTTGTTGTTGTATAAGTATTGAAGGAGAGAATGGCGGAGAAACTTACGTCATAGACGGGACTGCGTACTCAAAAAACTCAATAATGCTTAATTAAGCCAACCACACCGTTTCAAATTACTGGGTTGGTTGCAAGTTTAAAGAAAAATACTGCAGCCGGCATTGATGGATTCAAGTCAGTGCCAGTGAAGCAAGTCTCCGAAAGACTTAGCCACATTCTTTTGTATATTGAAAATATTATGCTATTGACTGGGGAATTTCCGAATGAGCTGAATATTGCAAGAGTAAATCCAATACATAAAGGAGGTGAAAAACAGTTTATATAAATATAAACCAATCTCGATTCTGTCTAGTTTTTCCAAAAATATTTGAAACGGTAATCAACATAAGATTACATCTTTTTTGTTACAAATATAGCATTATAAACAAAGCAGATTATGGCTTTCAAAGCATACATGTGCAGAGTAAGCTTTTCTCCACATCAAAGACAGAATAATACACAGCACTGAACAAACATTCTACACATTAGCTTTATTTTGGAAATTCACCAAAATATTTGACATGATACAGAATAATATCCTATTAATTACGCCACAATATTATGGAATACGTGGTGTGACTCTACAACTTCTTGAAAATTACTTAAAGGAAATATACCAATATGAATACGTTAATGAAATAGCCTCTGACAAATTAGAAGTGAAACATGGAGTGCCTCAAGGATCTATTCTAGATCCTTTAATATTTATTTCGTACATGATATAACAACCATAAAAAACATTACCGGAGGCTATTATGTTCGCAAACCACCACAACAACTACAAAAAAAAACACGTATTTTTAGGGTTTAGTTTAAATGTTCACTACAACCAATGGCCAATATTTACCTGGCTAACTTCTCAAATTGGCTGAAAAGCAACAAACTGAAGCTTAACGCAAAAGAAACTAAACACATAATATTAAGAGCTATCAATAAACAAGACAAAAAAAAACTGTAGTCATTAATTTTAACGGAATACCTTTAGAACAAGTTGAAGACAAAAATGAGAGACTTTGAAGGAGGAGGAGCATGGGAGGGTATGCCCTTGCTCCCCCTCCGTACCTTCCCCTCCTCCTCTCCTGCTGCCCTCCCATTTAGCGGGAAATTTTCGCTAAATTTCCCTCCTAAATTGAGCCAAAATTTCCCCGCTAAATTAAGCGGGAAAATACTCCTGCTAAATTTACCAACATTTTCTCGCTAATTTAGCAGGGAAATTTTGCGAAAAATTTTCCGCTAAATTTAGCAGGAAAACTGAATTGGTGTTTAGGTCACGAGACGCCAATTTTCATGCTGAATTTAACGGGAAAATTTTCCCGCTAAACTTAGCGAAAAATTTTCCCGCCAAATTTTAGCGGGAAGATTTTACCCTCGTGACGTCAGTGACGTCACTGTGACGTCATTATGGAAACATCCCGTAATGCAACGCGCGGTTACGCCGACGTTGCTCAACCCGGAAACGGGCGCCTAAGAGATGCGGTTTAAAAATTTCCTGGGTGTATGGCGTAATCAAGAATTGAACTGAAGACAGATGTACAAAACCTTTGCTCTGAATTGTCGAAAACAATAGGCTGTACTTATAGAATTAATAAACTGCTGCTTGCATGGTTAAAAAATCGTTATACTACTCCTCAGTTTATTCAAAAATATCATACGGTGTATTAGTATGGGGAACAACAAGAAAAAGGAATTACAATACAAGCATAGTCCTTCAAAAAGCGAATCCTCCACATGTTAGAGCAGTTTCACGGACACCCGCGAGAATTCCGCACAAATGAATGTCTGCGAAAATATATTTTGTTAAAAGCCACATTAAAATATATTACGTTGAACTGCTTCAGCTGACACACAAAGAAAAACTATTCCTCTCCAAAAATATTGTAGAACAGTGCATGTACCGAGAGAAAAGTATTTGGAAAGCCCCTAAAGTTGGAAGTAATTATGGAAAAGCAACAAATTACTTGCCAGGTTCCTAATTTGTTAAATAAACTCGAAGAACAAATAAACTTTCAACATTTTTTTTTCACAATTTAAAGAAAAGCACGAGAGAAAGTCTGGTGGCGAGTGAGTGTCGTTTATAAGTAAAACAAAAAACAGAAAAACGAGGTATAAAATACATTATGGCGTATAAAACTATGCTTACAAATACACCAAATCAAAGTTGCGTCTTTTTTTTCTCCTGTTCGTGATTGGTTTAGCCTGTGATGGCGAACGCGTAAAGACGACTCGTACACCATGGCGATGGCAATATTCGGAGCTGCTCGATTGGACGGACCATATTAGCGTTCGCTCACGTTATCTTACGTTACGTCGTTCCAAGTCACCCGAAACATCCGTGCCTCGAATGTCGAGTGCAAGGCTACACTTCTCGAACTGCTTGACACACTTCACGCGACGCAAAGATGTCTCGGTGACCCTCGACATAAGCAGACGTGAGCTTCTTACCGTACCGTACCGTACCGTACCGTACCGTACAGTAACGCACCGTAACGTAACGTAAGAAAATGGGGTTGCGTGAACCATCCTTAGGGCGAAACCAAGTCACTACAAAGCAAAGAGCTGGAGTTGAGAGACGCGTGTGTCATGAGCAGAGAAGCCAAAAGAAGTTACAACACAGAATGGATAGTGACGTCAACCCCCTCCTTGAGACAGACGTGAAATGGCACCCTAGGTGTGCTCTATGTGGTAATGGTAGACGTTAGTACGAGGGAAAGGAAGAAGAAAAAGAGATGAAACCGCCCGCATGTGGCCTTGACTCTTGTCCGATCGACCAAGCTGTGGTTTCGAGTGCTTATATCGCCGCTGCGAAAGCGGTGGTAAACACGCGGTACGCTATAATGTATGGCATATTATCAGCTAGGTCACGATGTGTCTGATCAGCCCTCACGGTGGCAGGTTTTGTTTGGGGACGGAGGTTTCAGAGACTGAAATGTGATTCAGTTAACGAAAAACCCCAAGACGCAAAAGGCAAACAGAAGATTTCACCTAACAACGGGCGTTCTTGTTGCGATTATGTATCATGAACTAGCCTGCCCGCTTACTAGACCTTTTCCATGCGAAATGTTGTGGCCAATATGTTTTGCAAAGAACGTTATAAAAATAGTCCGTGTATAGTAGTCACGCTAAACCATTGTACAAAACATAGCCTCGATATATGATCTACGCAACAAAAACAATGCTTCAGACTCGGTTATTAGAATAACGAAGGTTATTGACCATTACAAAAGTCAGAAGTCGCTCCATCTTCATAACTAAACCTGTTTATTTCTGAAGCCAAATTGTAGGCATTTTCCTTTTAACTTGCCTACCGCAGACAGCAAGGGCGGTAAGATTAAAAGCAAACGCGACCATTAGAAGATAATTAAATAGGCATAATTACAGCGACATATTCCCTAACCATACATTTAGCCACAAAGTCACAAACCGAAACCCTCAGAAAACAACGAAAATGACCCTCTCGTAATAACCCCCACCATAATGGGAGGAAACAATCACTTATACACCGTGTGTTTCCTTTTAAACTTTAAAGATTTGTCATAAAAAACGCGAACGCTACAATAAAGCGGTTCGTAAAGATGAGTATGCGGCCAGAGGGACATAACATACGAGGCTAATTCTAGCACGATAATTGCCAGGAGTGAAAGAATGCAGGCTAGCTGGTTAGGAGACACGATAAGTCGGCTACTACTAAAATATGTCAATTAAATTTTTTTAATTATGCCAAACAAACTTATTGTTACAATGGCAAACTTGCTGATCGTCATCGAAAACATCTAAATCCGTCAATTTTAGAAGGACCTGGAGCACGTGGCAAGCACGTGGAGCGCTAAAGCTACCACACATGCAGCAGGAGGAAGGCAACATGGCCCGCGTAGGTGTTTCCGTCTCTTACCATCAATGTTTTATTACCGACAACATTCTGCCTCCTGCATGAGTGGTGACAGCGCTTCCCACGTGAGCTCAAGGTCTTTCTAAAAATGACAAATTGAGAGGTCTTGAGATGACGCTCGACAAGTGTCTAATGAAAGCATATGTATATTTTAACTCATTAAAAAGTTACTTATCGAATTTTAGTTAATTATTCGACTTATCGTGATGATTAGCTACCTATATCATGTCCCCCTCACCGTATAATTCTGCCCTGTGCAGACTGCATTAATGTCGTTTCCACGGTTTTTATAAAACCAATCTGTAAAGCCTAAAAAATTTATTTAAAACTGTATATTATGGCATCTGTGGCGAGGATATACTACACTCTAAGCAATGCATGCGCGTCTGCTTAGCCGCGAAACACTCAAAGAGCCAATCTCTGCGATTTACGAAATCAGCTCATCGAATGATGAAGCGGGACATCTGTTTAGTTCTAAAATGAAGTCTGCGCTGTGGCATTACGCCAATGCAAGCATGACGCTTCGATTGCGTAATGCCACAGTCGCCAACGCCATTGGATGAAACACGAAAAATATTAATTTGTTAGTAAAGAGCGACTGACTCGACAGGCGGCGGAACTCGGAGGCTGATGTGCAGATGTATCCGAGTTGCATAACGACGCGGAAATCGTATCCGTGTTGCAAAATAAACAGATACAAAAAAAAATGTTCTAGTTGAGCGAAACCGTTAACGTAAAAAATTAATTTTACGCAGTGGATGAAACCGAGGGCAATAATTACCACTATCCACATAAAAAAGAAACAAGCATATATACGTTTTCTCACTGTGTGAAAGAGTTTCTTAATAAACTTTTAATGATTTATTTAGTTTGACAACATCCCTGTTGACAACATTCCTTTCCGGCAGGTGGTGCCATTTCGTTTTTAATTTACGCCCATATGCGCATGATAGTGCAGCACTGGCCTGAACTTTTTCTCGAAATTGATAGCTGAAGGTCTGCGCATATGTCCTGTCGCCAGGCGGCCAGCAGATTGAAGCTGGAGACAAAGGTCGGACCCGTCCGAGAACGCCGAAGGAGAGTGGGACAAGGAAGTGAAGAAGAACGATAACACGGAACGACAACAACGCTCCGCGGGGTTGTTGTCGTTCTTCTTCGCTTCGTCCATGTCCTTCGGCGCTTCCATCCCGTCACGAACTGCAAAACTCTAGCCCAACTGACCCTTTTGTTGCTCGGTGGGTTCCGCCGCATATCCCTAAACATGACCAGTATAGCACGAGCGACAGCCCTTCTGATAGCTCGGGCTTCAGGATCGAGCCCAAGATTTCGTCCGGCGAAATTTCGATAGATGGAGACGGGTTGACGCATGTTGCGCCTTCCGCAACATGCGTCATGTCAAACTTTGGTTTGTTTACATACCGAAGTTTGGGGATTTCTCCGACTTTCCATGTTAATCCAATCGTCCCAACCAGTTTGCAAGATCCGCGTCCAACACTTGTGTATTACCCTCGGCGTAGCAGATACTTGATGTTTTAATCCAACTTTGTGGCGTTTGTGACTATACCTGTGATCTATCTGTTGTGCATCATTATTAATGCGTCAAGCAGTTTGTGAGCAAAGGAAATGAACAAATCATTGAACGAATGAATAGGAATGAGGTAGCTTGCTTGAAGCACGTGTCGACGTGATAGTAGTCATGGATTGTTGGTTCGATTTTTTTTCTTCCTTTTATTAAATATTTAGTTGAAGTCCAGCATTTGCATCGTCTACCTTCCTCGTCCTTGTTATCCGTGCGCTGTTTCCAGTTTCATAAACCAACTCGTCTGCATCGACACTCTGATCCAAAGTCTTATATAATGCATGAAATGCAGTATTTGAGAAGACGATCATTTAAATTTTGTTTAAAAAACATTAAACGGGTGTTTCGGGGAGTGAAGTAGAGCCAAGGCTTTTGTACCAATTTCCCGCAAATCTGGCAGGGAAATCTGACTTGGCGTATAAATCACGTGACGTCAACTTTAGCGCTAAATTTAGCGTGGAAACTGCATTGGTGTCTAGGTCACGTGACGTCAAATTCGCGCTAAATTTAGCTGGAAATACGCGGACGGACGGGCGGACGCACGGTGGAACAAAATGTTGGGATTTGGGGGGGGGGGGGGGGAATTCGTTAAAAAGCTTTGGGATCCTCTGCACCTTTTCAGACGTCCTTCGAGCCAATGCGGAGTACAGGTTCGTCTGCTTCCTTTGCAGGGGTTGTGGCGACGTCAAAAAACGCCGTGCTCTGATTGGCTGACCGATCGGAAGGATAGTGGCAGACCTCGACGCTAGCTAGCCTCGGGGTCTACCCACCATTCATTCCGATCGATCAGCCAATCAGAGCACGGCGTTTCTGACGTCACCGCAACCCCAACGCAAGAAGCAGACGAAGAGAGAAAAGAGGAAGTTTTGCGCGTCGTTCCGTACGCCGCGCGACGTAGTTCTTACAAGATGTGGTCGTCGGAGGAAGTAGCGATGCTTTTCGAGTTTGCAACGTGCACGTCTCGATAAGATAACATTTATATAATCTAAGATGCACCTACCTTTTATTTTAATTCTTTACATAAAGGGAGAAATTAGTGACGCTCCGCGAGAAGCCGGACTACTTTTTACTATATGGTTCTCGAGGTGAAGACGAGTATAGTAGACAAGGCCTGCGCATGACGTCATCGTCAGCGTCGCGCTGGTTGTGATTGATCTTCGTGGCCTTCTATGCCCCATACTAGCATAAACTCAAACAAGAATCGCCAATATAAGACGAAATACGCGCAAGATATAGGTCCTGAATATATGTTGGACGACCGGAACGTTACCTCGCGAAAATGGCGACGGAGGGAAGCAGGGCCAGGGGAAGGGGGTGTACACGCACGCGCATTGAACGCTTACTGGAGAGAAAGGTCCATTCTTCCTGAACGCGGAATTTCACGCTACATTTCAGCCGCGCACGATCTGCCCGGTTTGAGCTTGGCGGCCATAGGAACGCCCTCGCATTGTATATTCAGTTTCCCCGCGGCATTTACCGGTGTCTTTATTTTACTGTGAAAAAAAGAAGAAGAAAAAAAAAACCGTACACCGTTGGCGCTTTTTTGTTTATAACTTATAAGACGTACCATCATATGGGCATTTTATACAAGCCAAGTAAGTACCAACTCCAGAGTAGAGCCGCTATAGGCAAGCTACACGAAAGAGTAAGGGGCACTTGGAGTGGCTGGTGGCAGCCATCTTGGTAGTTAAAATCAGAGCTGCCGCTCATCCGCGAGGTTTCATCTGAAATTGCAGGGAAACAGTTTTCTGTCCACCAGCAGAGTCGGGGAGTTTTTACAGTGATGTCCCGGGCGTCAAGTGTGGGAGCGCGCCGGACCGACGATCGAGTACCCTGAGGAGGACGCCCCGAATTACAGGATCGCACAGAGCGCAGTTTCGTACACGTTACTCAAAGAAAGTAAACGATTAGCATTACAATTCATCTCGGATAAAACAAACATATTCAATCAGATCGCTCTGATTACTTGAGATAAAGAAGCAAATTGGCCAGTTACTTGAAAAAAAAAAGATAACCGTTAACTTTTTTTTCGATTCTATTTCTAGAATTTTCAAAACGACAGATTTTTCTGCCGGTTTGAAAACGGGTCAATCGTGTACCGTCCAGTATGCGGCTAGGATCACCGAATTATGCACCGTACTTTTCTTACTCTACCAATTTCGGTAGACCATATATTCACCTGTCGGAGATCTTGGATCCAGGAGGTTTTGGTAGGAAAGTCGCAGAAACAATAATGGCGCCATTAGAAAGGGGAGGGAAGAATAGTAACGGTTATTAGTAATTTTAGTTATTTGTAAAAGTAAACAAATTACGCTTTTTGACGTTTCCGCGATGACAATGGTATTCAAATAGAATAGCAAAAGTTAAAAAAAAAATCGATTGCGATCGCGATTTCATTATCTGTGAGGAGAATCGTGCTACAAGTCTGAACAGAGGGAACCGACAGGCTTTGTGATATCTCAGATGAGTGTAGATAAAGAAGAAACTGAGCAGAGTGACTCGGATGACTCTGTACACCCATTCGCTTCAGGGAAAAAAGAAGAAGCTTAGGTATGAATAAAATGTCGGAAACCTGGGGGAGGCTTTTCTGTTGACGCTGCATAACTTCTATCAATTGTCTTTCCGATTTATCAAACATTGTGACATGCCCACTTTTTCTCTTCTCTGTGATTCAAAGTTATTTGGAACTAACTCAATTTTTGTAAATTGAACTTTTCTTTTTCTTTAATGTGAAATATGGGCGCCAGGCAAGGATTGTGAGGTGGTTTGACGGGAGCTTGTGTTCATTGATCGGTATCTTTCTTTATGCGCGGTTCAGTACAATGCGTACAACGTAATGAATGCTCTGTGTCACAGCCAATCCACTTACGGGAAAACGTAGAATCGTACGTAAAATCATCATCGTTATATTTGCTATCATGGGTGCGAGAAGACCGCTTGCCGTGGGCGTCGTCACTTCTATAAGGAGGATTCACTGGGCGCCACATTTGTGGGAGATGTCTCAGAGCGCATGCTCTCAACGAGCCCCCATTAATAGGCCGCTAAGACCGGCAATCTTGAGGGTGCGGAATGCACGTTACAAAAGAACCGTGGAAGCTCGCCATCAGGGCACGCGCTCAGCAGTCGTGCACACAGCTATGGCCGCCAGTGAATACTTCCTATAGGTACACGCCAGTGAGGTGAGAACGGCGTCGTCGCCACTGCTCATGTTCCGAACGCTCAACCGCGTTTTTCGCTTTGCGGGCGCTTACTTTCGAGTACGCCAGCTCCAGGCAACTGCGTGCTTATGCGAAAAGAGGCCTTTGTACCTCCAAGGATTATTTCAGATGCGCGAGAAGGTCGCATAGAACGCCAAGACAAACCCAGTTAGCAAATGGCGTCTCCTGCAGTGACCGCGGCGGCATCATCCCGGCTGCCATTTTCGCGATACGGGACGACAGTGCACTCTTGTACGGGAGCGCCGCACGTCAACAAACGGTTTGGAAG
Source organism: Ixodes ricinus (assembly GCA_037355805.1). Taxonomy (NCBI): domain Eukaryota; kingdom Metazoa; phylum Arthropoda; class Arachnida; order Ixodida; family Ixodidae; genus Ixodes; species Ixodes ricinus. The sequence goes on along the minus strand of JAZHYW010009386.1, from coordinate 124,241 downwards.
ACCCAGCAAGGTGGGCAGCGATCGTCGGCAACTTGCTGGTTACGACGCGCGAAGGTCCGTACACGAGACCTTTCTTGCCGAGATAAACAAGTTTAAAAAGGTCACTCTGAGCCGAAGACATGCTTCTTCTCCAGTTACAGCATTTCGTGTGAAATGAAATACATAAAAAATAAAATAAATGTTTACTGTGTCTTGGTAACGTCGCAAGCGCGAGGTGCTTGTGTTTCTGCGTAGCGGCGGAGGTTCAACCATTCCCAAATCCTCGATAGCGTAAGGTAAAGTAAGCTCTAAATTTAGCGCCACGGTGCGCTAAAACTGCGTACGTTATTCCAAGGACTTCCCGTTGAAACAGTCCGCGACTGAGCAAAACAATATTGCTCCAGCATCCTGACCAGCGTACACCCCCAAAGCTCACGAAGCGCGTCACATCGAAAAGGGCGGCGCCCGCAAGACCTCGGAAATTACTGGGTGTCGATACTCTTAAGTCTATATTTTAACTAGCGGGACGAGAGCGCGACCCACATTTCCTTGAGCGTCGAACTTTAGCGAGTGAAAAGAACCCCCCCCCCCCCCCCCCCCCATGCAAACTTCACGCTTCACCGCGTCCCATTCATCGCAAATCTTATGTGTGTGTGTGTATACATGTGACGACGTGGGCGAAGCGGCCGCTAATACAATACATAAGCACTCGGGGAAGCGGCCGCGGCTGGACTTTGGCGCGCCGAGTGCATGCGGTCTCTCCGCGTGGCCGCATATTTGACTCGGACAAAGAAGAAGGAAAAGAAAAAGAAAAACTGCCGATGTGGGATGATTTGTCGGTCAGCCTTCGGCGCGTGTTTCTGCCCCAATGGCGAAGGCGCGACTGTGGCTTGAATGGGAACTTAAAAGGGCCTGACGTACACGCTGCCATCTTTGTTCACTGGGCTGTGGGAACGCTTTGGTGAACACGTGCGCAGTTGCTCTCTTCTTGCAGGAATCGCTGCGACACGCGTCCATGGCCCAATATTTTTTGTTTTGTTTGTGCACCATCTCGTGGGCAACGCTGCACAAAACCGTAGCGCCATAGGTTGGGAAAGCGAATTTTGCGGTCGACTTGAAGAGCCCGGCCGCCAGCTTGGGACACCCGGTTGGTGCCTGCGTCTGCCAATGCTCTCGTCGAAATGGCGTAGGAACGCGGAACGCCGGCGTTTGGCTCTCGCTTTCGAATGCGTTCCACGATAGCACCGGAGACCAGGGCAGCTGTGCCTTTATGTCCTCCTCCTTCCTCGCCAGTTTGTACTCGTATACACACGCTTCGTATGCGGTGCCTCTTGATGAGTTCTGCTGGAAACTGTGTCCATAAAAATAAAAAAAAGAATGATGGCGGCGCTACAATGCGGAGGGCAAATCGTCCGCTTCTTTGCGCACTGAGTGCCGGTGACGTCAGAACGACGCCGAGCTCCGATTGGCTTTGACTGAACGGATATAGTGGATGGACCTTGATGACAGATGCCTCATGACGTAGCCTCCACGACAAAGCCTGGCAGATCGCCAGGAAAAGCGGCCGCCGAAATGGAAAAGGTGGAGCGGCAGACAACGGATGAGAGGAGAGAGGAGAGCCACGTGACTGGCGCCCCGCTGCGGCGAGACGCCGAAACACACTTCTCCCGAGCGAACAAGTGTGTTTTGGGTGCTCATTGCTGCAAAAACTGTGCGCTGACGTCCAGGTTCCCCGAGAAATTGCTCTTTGATGCTCTGTGCTACCAGATCCTCGCGCCCAAATCTGCGACCGGGCACTCTATGGATCCGTCGTCGAACTGTCAAGCTTTGTGAGTATAGAGGAGGCTGATGCTCGAGGTCTACCCACTATTTTGTTTAATCAGCCAATAAGAGCTCGGCGTTCTGACATCATCGCAAACCCTGTGCACAAAGCGGACGAACTTGCGCTCAGCATAAAATTAAGAGCCGCTTAACACTTGTACATACGTTATGGGTCTCTAAGCTACAGGTTGTCACGCGGTAACTGAAAACCATGTTTTTTTTTGCTTTTTTTTTTGCACGTATAAAAATCACTTACAATCTCTTGCGTAGTATACAGGAGCAGCAAAGAGAGGCTTCGCCCTCGAATATAAATATGGTGTCAATCAGGCATGTAGCCAGGGGGGGCTGGCCCCCTCCATTTACAAGCGGACCTTTCGTCATGGGCGGCCCCCCCCCCCTCGAAACAAAATCCTGGCTACGTGCCTGGTGTCAATGCGTCACTTAGTACGGAAGTCCCGTTCTCTGACGTCACAGAATGCTGGGAGGGGCGTCCGCCTGCAGCCCTCTGACATCAATAGAACACGGTTGCCGGCGGAACGCTGACGCCGCACTCGCGACTAATCTGTGCCTTGCGCTCGATCGAGGTAGATGACGTCAAGAATCGAATGCACAGGCCTTGTGTGGGGTAACCGCCGAGCTGTGTAGCCAACGAGCCGGATAAAACGAAACGCTTTCAGTCCGACCTTTCGCCTATATGTTTTTGTTTTATTTATTTAAAGAAGAACACATGAATGAATCTTACTAAAGTGGGAAGTCGTCATAAAGAAGGCGAGAAAGAAATGTGTGATTGCGTATAGTTTGTGGCGAATGTCGATTGTACCACAGTGGCTACGTGAACCCCTTGTCGCCACACTTTAGCAGACGAACCCCAAAACTCTATAAAAACTCGCGTCTAATCAGTTTTCTTTACTAGGTATTTGGGTATGAATAATGCAGACATGAATGGGACAAATTGTTTATCAGAGAATTTTTTTTTTGTAATGGAATTTAGGGAAAATTAGGAAGTTCTTAAATTAAAAAAAAAAAAAAAGTGTGGGAGTTTTAATGCCGCCGCGCGCCGAGCACTGAGGAATTGTTCACTTCACTTCACTTCGGTTCGGGCCAGGTCAGTAGTCCTCAAATGCACTTCAATGAAGTGTACTGCATAAGGGAGGATCTAGTACAAAAAAAATAAAAAATAACGGTGGACGTTGCGGAGTAAGTTATATTAATGATGAAGAGACATATTAAACAGGTCATTAAAAAAAGAACTAAGTCATATTGAACAAACATTTTGACTAATGAAACACACTTGAGAGGCAGAGAGGAAAACTAGCCATAAGTGTAACCATCAGCGACGTTGCTTGCTCCTAAGCTGGCTCGGAGATGGTGGCGATGACGTCACGAGGCTTTTGGCAGATGAATCGGCGGCAAATGGGCAATTACTCTACTACACCTGTTTTCACCTCAAGAACCGTAGAAAAAAAGTCCGGCTTCTCGCGGATGATTACTAATTTTCACCTTTAGGTGGAGATTTAATATATATTTAGTAGCATTTTGGAGTGGATACACGTTATCAAGGAGTGCACGTTTCAAACGCCAAAAGCATCGCCTGTGCCTCCGACAACCAAATCTGGCGAGAACTATTTCGCGCGGCGTATGAACTAATGCGCAAAACTTACTGTTTTCTTGACGTGAAAACGGTATAGTCTACTTTTTTTATTCTCGAAAATAAAATCAGTTTAAGTTTACTTCTGAAATTAGTGATGTACTGCGATAATTGAATTCAGAAGACCAAAAACAAAACAAACCGTTCCTAACTCAGCCTTTTTTTTTCTTTTTGTGCTTCAGGTTCTTTTAATGTGATCTGTATACGTATATCTTTTGCACGGTGGAAGTATTTAAAAAAAATGCAATATTACATGGAAGGAAAGAGATTGAAAATGCGAACAAACGAAGCAAGAGGCTAATGAGGCACAACGGCTGTTCGTATTATTCCGCTTGGAATTACGAAAGCTGCGATCGTAGAGCTGGCAACAATGTCCTTGGGAGATAACTTCGCAGGTCATTGTCCACGAAGTGGGAACTTCCGAAGCGTCCATTGTTGATGCAATGCCCAAAATAATGCTACCGCATTTACCAAACCCAAAATTAAAGAAAAATTGCAAGAAAAAAAATGACATCTGCGTGGAACGCTAGGCATATCTTAATATATTTACCGAATTGTTCTGCAGAAAAACGTATTTCATACTTTGTTGACAAAAAGTAACTCTTCTACGAATTATGAAATAAAGGCTTTTAAAAAAGAAACTGATTAACTCCTGCAACATTTTCGTACGAAACTTGGGAAATCCCTTCCTCGAGATCTAAACCAAGTATATTTTAAAAAGAAAGTCTCCAAACATTTATTATCGCTGAAAGCGTAATAATAAAACACAATTAATATTAATGTTTTATCACTACCCTTTCGCGATAAATGAGAATAAAGCATCGCCCCCTCCCCCTGTGCCATGACTTGACGGAACAAGTGAATGGTCAAGAATAGTGTCTGCATATATGCTATCTTTTTATTAATCATAGAGCAGGCAAAGTATAACAAGACCTCGCTGCACGCACGCAAGCCCGGGCACCACGGGGCACTTAAAAACACCAATCAGGTATTTACTCAGGTCAACTAATTAGAAGGGCAATCAAATCTATGCAAACGTAACAAAACATATTTTGTTTGTTCTACAAATGATTGTGGTTTTGAGTGAATCCCTGGGAGATATAGTACTATAGAGCTTCCAAAATTCACTTTTGTAGAAACGCAAGCTCAGACCACTCATGGAAGCTCGGACTCATTCCACAGCTGCATTACATTGGTGCCTGCCGTTTTCGTCGCAATGCGCTGCTTCATCCTGTCAATCATTTCCTGCGAGAAAAAGTTCCTCCAGTCTCCCACTACGCCTTTACGAACGAAATCACCGGTCATCGGCTTCTTGACTGCAGCTTCCAGCGACTCTTTGTCCAATTTCAGCGGTCCGTCAGCGACCGATGCCGCCGGGACATGGGTCCCCACCGTCTTGCACGCGTCGTTAAACGCCTTCTTCATATTCGACACGCTGGACACTTCCACTATGCGTTTCAGTACCGTCGGGTCACTTCTCAAGCTCTCGCCGTACTCCACGCCCAGGAAATCGGCCATCTTCAGCACCCAGGACTCCGTGTCCTCCTTGAGGTCTTCGTACGTCACGAAGAAGACGTTGTGGTCATCCCGATGATTGTACCAGGACAGCAGCTGGTCGAAGAAGTCCGCCGCATTCCCCTTTCCCTTCGACAAAGACGTCAAAGAACTGGTCGAAGGTACCGTCCTCGAAGTAGTAAGCGGGCAAGGCCTTGGTGTGGTGGTAGTAAGAGACGCAGCAGTCGTAAGGGTTCCTAGTGATATAGAGGTACTTTGCTTCCTTCGAGTAAGGTTGCTTGTCGAACGGGAGGTGGGTCTTAATGGCGCCTGGTCTGGGCATCCTGTCGGGGCCTCGGGCTCCGCTGTACTCCAGGAAGGGTGTCTTGGCCTCGAAGTCCGCCCTGTCCGCCGGGGGCACGCCGCCGCTGAAGATGTTGAAGAGGAGATACTGCATCCAGGTGGTGCCGCATTTGGGATAGCCGACGATGAACACGTCGTCTGACCTCGGCTTGTAGGTGAGGGCCGAGCGGACGCTCTCGTCGCTGAAGTAGTAGCTGAGGACGAGCCCCTCGATGTCTCTGCAGACCGGGGTTGGCTTGCTGGCCGCTGGCATCTCTGCTTGCTCGGTACCAGACCGGAGGCTACTGGTCCTGCAAGGATTAAAAGGAAGGCGGCACAGATACGGCTTAACCTCTTCTTCAACCTGACGAAAATTACTACCAGCTTCCAAAACCACTCTTCTGCAATTCGTAAGACTGAATTTGTAATTAATCGCTGAGCGCATACGAGCATATTTCTTATCTGACACTAAATACAGATCATTTTTTTAACTACAGAATGTATTTAAGGGCTGGGGTATCCGACGAAAGTGTAGTGTGACGCCGCGAAAAACCGTCCACAGCGCCCACCGAATTCAACATATTTGTCTGGCTAGATGTAGTGTCACGCTAATGACCATGTTAAGTGACGTCATAATTAACGTGACGTAACGTCACAAGATACCATGTCATGCGAATACTCACGGGACACGCCAAACTGGTTTGTGTCACGTGGCTGCGTCGCGTGACACCAACCAACTTTAGCTGACCGACCAAGGCCCGTCCATTGACTACGACTACAAAACATTAATAAAAAAAGAAAGACACACGAAGCCGATGGTACAGCCAACCCCTTTCGAAAGTTACGTGCCGATTATTAGAGGGTCGGCACTAGTCGGAACCACTGCACAATGGTGGAACAACTGAGATCGAGGAACGTGCAAGTCATTCTGTGAGATAGCGAACGTCGGAGCTCGGCCAACGCTAGGAGCCGACGAGCCAATCAGACAGCGTCGAAAGTACAACGTGACTGCGCTCATCACCTTTATCTGCGGGGGTGTCTTCTTGACTTCTGATCCAAGTAAACGCATAAAGTGTACCGTGACGTTGCCGGTTTCAGCCCGCCATTGTGCAAGAATTCCACAGCTGCCAACAGAGGGAATTCTTTCCAAAGGGGTCCTATTGAACGTTTCATCATCGCAAGTTCAGCTACGTTCAACGTTACTGAAACACCAAATTGGGAAACTTACTCCTTGAAACCTGGACCACCCGAGTCCACCGAAGGCCAAACTGGATGCGAGTACATCACCGCCCTTTAGCGACGAGTCAAAACATGAAAGTTGGCGAAATGGCACTGCGATATGGCGCGACCGGCCTTTACGCGACTCGGACTGAACTAATATATACGCGCAGCTGTGTAGTTCTCGGAGTGGCCGCTGCGGGAGAAATGGCGGCGTTGCGATCGCCTTTAGTTCGGTTATCAAGTACGGATCGGAACCACTCTTTCAAATGCAGGCTCTATATGGCAGTTTCCCAAGTTAGTTGTTCTATAGCAACGTTGGCTATTTGTAACGATAATGCATGGTCTAACTATGGCGACGAGACAACCGGTTCACAAGAAGATAGGCCTGACCCCACGGGCCGACACTTGTCACACCCGTTGATGTCAACCGTCGATGCACCGTACCTTCACGACCTGCTGCACAATTCCAGTTATGCTTCCGCCGACGTCCTGTGGTGAAAGCCCGCGGCCACTGGTGCGCCGTCTTTTGTGTCTTATCGGCTAAGAGCTTTTTCCTAGCACCGCCAGGAGTACCGAAGCACTCCTCGTGCTTTCTCGTGTGCCATGCTTGCCACACTCGATGGAGGCCGTCTCGTTGGCCGAGTCATGCATCTATTCGAAATGTTATCGTAACGACCGATTTAATGGAGAGACACAACAACGGAACACATTTTTTTCATTAATTATGTCGCAATCATGCTAAACCGATATCTTTTTTTTTTTTTCATTTTGCTGTTTGACGTTTTTTGGTGTATTTTACTGTCTAGCGCTGGTATTTATTCCCGCCACTCACCCGTTCTATGTAGGTTTTACTGCTTTGGTACATGCAATATACTTTTTATTTGTTGTTCAGTATAATTTCTGAATCTGGGAACTTATTTATAAACTTGAAAAGCTTAAACAGATTAATTGAAGAGACAAGAATTGGGGAGGGGGGGGAGGGGGTTGTAGCAGCAGATACGGCTGGGAGACCATAGAGTCATTCGTCATGAACAGCGCAGACAAAGTCCCTCCCTGTTTCCGACGAAGACTGAAGGTGAATTTTTCCAGATCAAAGATGACTCTGTCGACCTGACTTTGTATTTCACCTTATCGTCTCTTCTCTCCTTCTCTTCTTAGTTACGTTACCTTTCCTTGATTTTCCCGCCTCTAATTGGTTATCGCTTTTGGAGTTGAAAGATGGGGTTGTGTTTTCTTTTTTTTACCTGTTTATTATTTCTTCAATCTTGACCCGGACCAACACGCTCCTTGTCCAATAAAAAATCATTCATTCATTCATTCATTTTATTTTTGTTCCTTGACAACAGGACCGTCTTCATGGTGCGCGCGAAACTATACAATTTATTCAAAGACGGAACAAAAGCGCAAGCCTTGTGAATATCAGTAGTCTAACTCCTCTACTGAATAAAACGATCAACAACCTACCTAGCCAAGGGGACTAAATTTGCATCAAATATTGACAGAAAAATGAAATAAATTAATTTTAATGTTTTAAAGGTAAAAGATATAAAAAAAAGAGATGCAGTTAATGAACCGCAGTAATAGATAGAAGCAGTGAGAGCGCTTGTGCAGAGGCATTGATTGTCGCCTCATTGTTTTGGTGTACAGTTTCGCGCTTGTACTGCGTATAAATGAGCACACGTGCACATACACACACACACACGCACACGCACGCACGCACAGATATATATATATATATATATATATATATATATATATATATATATATATATATATATATATATATATATATATATATATATATCAGTGTGTCGAACCAAAAAATACGGGTTCGGTTACGGTTCAGGTTCAGGTAAATTTATTTTGTTCCGGTTCAGTTCCGGTTCGATTAATTCGAGTCGCGAACTGGTTCGGGGCGCTGAACCGGTTCGCGAACCGGTTCGGAAATTAGAAATGACAAATTGCAACATTAAAATAACAAAATCAAAATAACATAAAAAAAAACATCAAAATAAAATAAAAAAATTGCAACATCACGTTCTACAAACGTGTTATGAAATGAGCACACAGCAGCATTTAGGATTCACGAGATTGTAGAAAAAACAAATCCCGTGACGCGATTTTTTATTTTTTATTTTTTGCACAGTTTTCCAATTCTCTTTTGTTCCGTGCAAGCCGCGACCAGCGCAATGCTGGTTCCTATGTCAAGATTCATGGATGCAGCGTTTGTCAAGATTCATGGATGCAGCGTTTATATTCCTAAGACTGAGTGGAGAAGAAAAATATGTAAGCGAGGTGTGTGTCAGTTCACGGCACTTAAAAAACAAATGGCATTGATAGCACATTCATTGTCAACAGCGCGTGGCCGAACCGTTTTGACATAAGCCGGTAACCGTTATTTCATTTCCGGTTTTCTTCCGGTTCGGGTTCATCGCGATAACAATATAACGGTTCGGGTTTGGGTTCAGTTCCGGAAAAAATACCGGTTCGGTTCCGGTTTTCGGTTCGGTTCGGTTCCGGTTCGACACCCTGACATATATATATATATATATATATATATATATATATATATATATATATATATATATATATATATATATATATATATATATATATAAGGCACGTTAGAGTAGAAAACTAGACATACTAAACTGCTAACTGAGCATATTTTCAAGCAAGCTAAAACATTTTAAGGAAATTCTTTTTCTTAATTTTGTTTAATTATTAGAAAAACTCCGTGTTCAACTATACTTTTTATTTTTTTATTGTCATTTTAAATTTGTTGTTTTACGTACGACTCTATTATATGCCAACACCATCCAGGCGCACCCCTTGGTGCAAAAATTACACGACGGCGTATCGAAAGCCAAACTTTCATTGGTTTATTTTGAGCATATGCCTCGTTCCACAGCCAAGTTGCTCGACAACTCGGTCGTTATTATACGTCAAAACACCACTCCAAGATTAAGCCTTCGTCCTCGTCGCGAAGGTGTAAAACTTGGCGCGCTTCTTCGAGTAATGCAGTCTGGTAAGAGTCCAAGCTATCCTGCTTGTTTACCATATTCACCGGTACGATCCTAAATTCCTCTTTATTAATTTTTTCTTTTGTTCCATTTCTTGCACTCCGAATGCATGTGCGCGAATTTTTCTTTCTGTCGCGGGGTCTTCAAGGTCTCGGATCGCTCTCGCCGCTTGTGAGGAGAGAGTCTAGATTCGAGAGGGGGACCATACTTATACCTTGGAGAGCGTTTGCACTTTAATGGTGATCGCCTCCTGGGCGTATCAATCGCTAGCGTGCACGCGGAACCATACCTTTGGTTATTATTTTAATTCTGTTTCTAGGCTAGGTGGCGCAAGCTACCACACAGTTATAAAGGGTACAGCCATTAGCGTATGTCCATCCGACCGTCAATCCATCCAAGGAAGCAAAACCTCTAAAATGACAAGGCCGTATAGTGCTGCATTTTTGACGTCACCAACAAGAGGCAAACGCTGGATACGGATTGGACACGAGTGCATGCGTCAGCGCTCGGCTCAGGCTCGTGTCCTCGCTGATTGGCCACGAATCTCATCCGAGCGCTGACGCAGCGCTCGTTGTCCAATCCGAGCCCCGCGTTTGCCTCCTAAGGAAGTTTTGCGCATCATTCATGCCCTGCGCGAAGTAGTTCCTCACAAGATTTGATTATCGTAGGCAGAAACGACGCTTATGGCGTTTGTAACGTGTACGTCTTGATAAAATAACATAGAGACAATTTAAGATGCAACCACATATACCTTAATGGGGTCAAGAAACGATATCGGGTTGGAATGTTCATAACTTTACAGGGCCGTACTGGTCCTAGTCTGGACCAAGTATACTCGCAAATGGACCGCCACTGATTCAGAAGCTAGCTTCTTGGTCGCGGTGAAAGTGCGAGGGGGCCTATTTCTTTCAGTCTTGCTTTCGCAAAGCTTGATGACGTAATTGTGGGATCAAAACCACCCGCCTGACGAACGTCGGGCGCGGCTCATGGATTGGACACGAGAACTGCTCGAGCACTCGACTTCGGCTCATAACAATCAGTGCCTCGGCGTACACTCGGGTAGATGTCCAACCACTGCGGTGGTGAGAATAGCCGAATTTGCAGCAGAGCTGTTAAGGGCTAGTTTCCCCAAGATCGTGTCCGTCCACAAACGACCTGATGACACAGAACTCTGGACAGCTGCCGCCATTTATGAGCGACGGCAACCTTTCGAACCTTTCCACTCTGGCTTGCCGACTTGCTGCCGGCCATTACTTCATTCCCACCATAGTACAGCTTCGCTGGTCTTCCTTCTTCACCAGAAGTGGAAAGGCTGAAAGTTTTTTTTTAATAATGCCCGGAGCTTGACACGCGTTTTCTACTTTGCCAACTCCAGCGCGTGACTATGCTTAACGTTGGCGGCATAGGATAGGCACCAGGCTACCGATAAACACCGAAAATTAATCCCCGAGGCGGTTTTTTTCTGAATCGGTGAAAACCGAGAACGCCAAAATTTAGGCTGTCCCTCAGAAACAACAACAACAGCAACAACGACAACAACAACAACAACAACAACAACAACAACAACAAACGTAAGCTTTACGGAAAAAAAAAAATCTTTTATACTACTTTTGTTTTTTCTCGTTGACCCGGAACACAGTTGCACAGAACTGTCCGTGGGGTTTTTCATTTCTATCGGAACCACATTTCTTGCCCCGTTCCCTTCTCTCTTTACCAGTATTATACTCGATAAAATAGTATATATTTATAACTTATAAATTGTAATATTTTCTTCGGTAATTATACAGTCGCTTTACAACGCAAGCCCGATAAACCCAGATTTCTCTCCAGCGTTGAAATTAGACACGGAAAAACTCTCCGGTTGAATATAGACAGACACGCAAAATTCAAAGAGGGGAAAAATAAAACACCACTAGATAACCCCCGAATACGAACAAAAATAAATACCGAAAACACCGAACCCTACCACCTTACACGTCCATTAACCAAGTAACCCCCCCCCCCCCCCCCCCAATCAAGCAGTTGAGAGCACTCTGAAGTTCTAGGCACTCTATTTGAGTGACCCTCACGTTACGCTAGACAGCCGGCGCAAATCGAGATCTGCTTATCGGCGTTTACCATCATCATCATCGTGCGGTCGTGCGCCTGACCTCCATCCATTTGTTTAGTTTCTTTTTTTTTTGTCTGGCGTGTTTTATGGTGCTCTGTATTTCTTTTAATGTAAACGCGTCCCAGTCTTAATCCACGACACAACTGATGTGGCTTTCTCGGTGTATATATATATATATATATATAATGCGTATTTATTTAATTTGTTTTTATGCGTCAGATAAGAAGCGCGAAAGAAGCACATTTTCCGCCTTATCTCCCAAAAAAGTTTTCTGGCGTGTATTTTTTTAAATGTATTTACGACTTTTACAGCTTATAGAGGCCGCACAATATATAGTTTCTATAAGAATGGCCGTCGTCTGGATGATTGTCGTGGAACAGCAGTGCGAAGGACGGGTCTATAGGACGCGTAATTTAAATTTTGTGAAAATACGAGCGATATAATTGAGCTTTACCTTGCATGTCCACATCAGAAAGGTGTAAGTATAAGCACCTTCATCCTGCTTAAAGCCGATCGTCCAGGAGCTAGCTGATTCTCACACATCGGTGCCACCGTTACTGAAAGTTACAAACATTTTACGATATTCGAAAAAAAAAAAAGATTGGTTACAGAATTGGTTGTTTATTGTTCGATCCTAACTTAATTTGTTTGTTTGTTTTCTTATGATTTCATCAGTAGCAACTGAGCCGGGATGACTTTTTGATTTAGCTCTGCATTTTGGATATTATGATGATGCACTTAATGCAAAGGTGCAAGCGAGCTGGACAAGAATGACGATAATAATCCCGGAAGAAGAGTAACAAGGGGTACAAAGGACAAACATAAATATCCAAACATAGCCAAGTGACTGGTGTGCGACCGAAAAAAATCCGCCTGGTCCTGGTATTAAACCAGGGCCAGGCGGATAAAACCCGTTTGCTCCACTGAGCTCAGTTGGTATAGCGCTCCACTGGAAATGGAGAGGTCCCTGGTTCGATACCAGGACCAGGATGATTTTTTCGGTCGCGCACCAGTCACTTAGCTGTGTTTGGAGATTTGTGTTTGTCCCTTGTCTCCTTGTTCCCCTTCTTCAGGGATTATTATCGTCATTTTGGATATCTAGGAAGTCTACGCTGGCGCCTGCCGAGAGCAGTAACAGCGCAGCGACGTGACATCATAGCCATGGGTTGATCAGTAATAATAATGATAATAATAATAATATTCAATCAATCAATCAGTGTTTATTAAAGTGTCCAGGAACAACCAATCGGTCTTAGTGCTGGCACACTTAAAAAGAACGAGCAAAAACACACACGTACAAACACACATACACACGAGTACAGAAGGGACACGTAGTTCACCAGTCTAAGAATAAAATATTAACAAGTACGAAAGACACTGAAATCAACAATGGAAATCAAAAGCACAAAACAGAGACATCACCAGGTGTGAAAGCCAAAAGCAAATACTTGGATATCGTACTGACAAACATCAACGCTTCAACTGATCGGCCCTTTTCTTGCAAGAGGAAGTTTCGAACAGCATTTCCGAACTTGTTCCCGCATGAGTTAAACATATCAATTGTGTCAGAGTAGCGGTTATAACACTCAGCCGATCTTTGGATCGGGTTTAAGTGGCCAAAATGTCGAGCTATATAAAAAGATGATTGGAGCCGTGTAGGCACACGTGGAACTCTAAGGCTCACTTCGGACAGAAGGCTGGGAGAGTTAATCGAGCCTTGCAGGGTCTTAAACAAAAACAACAGATCTGCCTTCACCCGACGCTGCTGCAGGCTCAACAAGTTGACGAGTTGCGAGTTACACCCAACGTTCAAACAAGGATCACCTTTCTCAGGGTAACGATATTTAAAGATAGAAATAAATTTGTTTTGGACTCGCTCGACAGATAAACTGTTAGTTTTGGAAATGCCGTTCCAAACAACCGAGGCGTACTCTAGCTGGGACCTAACTAAGGAACAGTACAGCGTGAAAAAAGCGGACGGGCTTTTGAATTCCTTCGTTATGCGAGACACGGCACCTAACGTGCGCAAGGCCGATTGAACCACTCTGGTAACGTGAGTGTCAAATCTCAGGGTTGAATCAAAAACAACACCAAGGTCCCTCAGTTCACTTACACGTGACAGCAGTTCACCATGATAACTATATGGAAAAAAATATATCGTGGGTCTTGCGAGAATATGTCATTACTTTTGTTTTAGAATGATTCAAACGGAGGTCATTGTCTAAACACCAATGACCGAAGCAATGTGCGTCATTTTGAAGCGTGACGCAATCCTCTAAGGTCGATATATTTTTGTAAAGTTTTATATTATCAACGTACTGCAGAAATGAAGAGTTTGATATAACTTGTAAGACATCATTTACAAAAATATTAAAAAGGAGTGGGCCCAAGACAGATCCCTGAGGCACTCCAGAGCTTGCCTTGCACAAGGACGAGATAGTATTGTTGACGCGGACGTAGGCTTGCCTATCAAACAAATAACTTTTTAACAAATTGTATACCGAACCACATACTCCGTACGAGGAAAGCTTGTATAAGAGGTTGTTATGGTTGACTACGTCGAAGGCCTTACTCAGGTTGAAAACAAAAACACAAAAACGTCAAGCTGACCTTTATTACAAACTACTTCAGATGCAGCAGACGTAAAAGATACGAGATTTGTAGATGTCGAACTGCCGGACATGAAGCCATGCTGATTAGGAATGATTATACTACGAAACTTGAAGGAGAGGAATTGATGAATTACCATTTCAAAGAGTTTGGAAAAAGAAGAGAGAAGAGAAATTGGGTCTGTAATTAAGAACGTCACAACTATTTCCAGATTTCAGGACAGGAACAACCACTGCCACTTTCCAGTCGTCAGGGAATATTCCTGACGTCAAGGACTTATTGAAAATTCTGCATCAGTATAGGCGTAAGTAATTCATGATAACCCTTGACAATTGCAGCGGGTATCCCGTCATGACCTGCAGACAATGCGGGTCTCATTTTCTAATGCATAGCCTAACACATTCTTCATTGACAACTACAGACCTAATGAGTCACCAAACCCGTCCCAGTGAGGCAATATAGTTGAGGAGCAGTTATTATTATTATTGTAGACGGACGCAAAGTGATCCGCAAACAACTCAGACATGCCGTTCGCACTGTCGCTACGCTGATTCAAGACGATTTCGGACTCAATAGTCTTCCCCAAGCGCGATTTAGCATACCTCCAAAATTTCTTGGGATTTCTAACGAGATCTGATTGTACCGAGTCACAATGCGCCTGGCGATCACGGTTTAAAATTTTCTTACATTGCTTTCTGCAAATTTTAAATTCAACTTCCCACTTTGGAAGACCACTTTTCTTAAACATCCTGTGCAAAAACTTTTTCATTTTAAAAGCTTCCTGAGTTCACGAAAGTACCAGATAGGGAAGCGAGATTTCTTAGATGTTTTGAGAGGGATATATATTTCCATGGCCTCCTGAACATCACTTGTGAGGAGATATACTTGTTCGTTGACATCAGTCGACTCCAAGATAGAAGCCCAGTCAACACCCGACAGATGGTGATAACATTCCAGTGTAGTCCCCCGCTGAATACTTGTACGATATGTTTGGGGAAGGATCATTAGAGGGACTGAGGACCGGAGGATCAAGAACAGAAAGAACTACATCAAGAGCAGGGTGATATCTATCCTCAGGAACCATAGAAAGTTCACTTCGAGCCACACGTACACCGTCCGTGCTTGAAAAGCATAAATCTAAAGCATTACCTTGGTCGTATAATACATATAGTGATAATAATAATAAGAATAATAATTTGTATTTCTCATTGGAGATACATGAATGGCGGAAACAAGGAGAGAATGCTGTATACATAGCAACGTTGTCATTCCCGCGCACGCAAGGCGACCGGTTCACCCTCTCGCAGACGCTAACCCAGTCGGATTAGCGTTTGCGTTTAAATCCCACGAGATATCTAACAGCTCACTGTTTTAAGCCATGAACGATTTAAACGGCCCACAGGAAGTTAAGTACTTCTTCGTTCTCTTTTTAATTACGAGAATTCGGGAAACGAAGCGTGCAAATATTTTATTTATTTTTTCTTGCTTGGTTTCTTTTTTTTTTTTTTTTACGCTTCGTAGGTTAATGGAATTCGCATACACGCGGAAGCGAGTGCCCATTATATCCGGCTTTTTTTTGTTTCATGCACTTTTTTATATATATGTCCTTCCTTGAAAAGCTTCCGAGTCGAGAAAGAGGTTGTTGTACTCTGTCTGCTCTGTGCTTTTTTTTTTTGGATTTTGTTTTTCCTTCTGCTTTAAACTTCGAACGAACATATTGCGTAATACCCTCGTATACCGTTTAAAACTTGCAATACATAATGCTTTTTTTGTTTTTGTTTTGCGTGCAAGTTAAATTAGTTGATGAACACAAAAAAGAAATGTATTGTTTTTGTTTTGTACTCGGCTAAAGTCTGGAAAAAGATCCCGTTTGACAGTGACGCATCGGGGATTTGGGGGTTTGAGCGTTTGTGTCAGCCTTGCAGTACGTACACCTCGCGCGTGTGTCTCAGATTCCGTCGAGATTATCGTCCGCTCGTGACCTGAAATATCGGCCAAGGTTTTTCTCTTCGTCTATGTTTTGAATATTGGCGATCCCGTTTGTGACACACTTGTTCTTTGTTTTTCTTGAACCAGTTTTTTTTATTTTGAACGTTTATAGACGAATGCCAAAATGAAGAAGTTCCCCGTCTCGAATACACGTGCATACCACGATTATGCACGTATAATTATTTTATTACTAGGGCTATCCCCTGCAATCGTCTTGTACATTTGATTTTGTTTTGTGCCGAGGCATTATACGTTCGGTACATTATCGGTACAATTTCGGCACATTTGCTAATATAGCTATTTTTAGTTCATCTATTAAAAATACATGTAGTATTTTTTTTATAAGACCTGTTTAACTGAAGCATTTAAAAACACCTTGGTCATGACGATAAACTACTGCAGTTTTCTGCTGCATTTATCTCCGAACGTTTTTAAGAAACTTAAACTTTGTCAAGAAAGTTTGCCGTGTTTGAACTTTGTCAAGTAAGTAATTCACATTGACACGAGAATTAGACAAACTAATGTCGAATCTAATATTGGTCATGCCAGACAACTGCAGCAGTTTTCTGCTGCATTTTTCCTCAAACGTTTTCAGGAAAGTTTGTCGAGTTAAGACTTTCCTCAAGAAAGTTTGCCGAGTTAAAACTTCGTCAAGAAAGTAATCTACGTTGAGACAAATATTAGACAGACTAATGTAAAATCTAATATTGGTCATGTCAGGAAACTTCATCAGTTTTCTGCTGCAGCTTTTATCAAACGTTTTTACAGAAAGTTTCTCAAGTTTAAACTTTTAAAAGATCCACGTCGAGACAAATGTTAGATAGACTTGTGTCAAATCTAACATTGGCCATGCCAGATAACTGCAGCAGTTTTCTGGCTTCACCAATATTAGATTTGGCGTGAGTCTGACTAACATTTGTCTCGGCAATCATTACTTTCTAGACAAAGTGGTATTACTTTCTTAACAAAGTTTAATTAAACTTCCCGCGATTCATTTATGTGAATTTCTTCTCTTCTGTATAGCGTATACCTTTCACAGTGACGCTGTCCTGAACATACAACGCATCCGTTGTACCTATCCCAAGTGTTATACGATACAAATAAAAAAATAAAATATAACGTGATTGTGAATATCACGAGAATGATAAAATGCAAAACAATCACACATTTTATTTCTACCGTAGGCACCATATCATGTCTGCTGGGGTTCTGCTTTTGTATTTGTTGTCCTAGGCTTTGAGCTAAGCAATATGTGCCGTGTTTATTTGTGTGCAAAACTTGGTCTGAACGCTGCAGCTATAACTCAGACTGTGCGAATATATACGCGATCATGTCATTTCAAAAGTTCTCGGAATAATGTAAACATATGGACTTAAAATTTTGATTTTTTTCTTCAAATGTTTAACGTAACCTTCTTGACATTAATGCACCTTGCTTAAATGCAATTATTCCGTCACTGAAGACAGGTTCTTTGGAGGCCCGCCAAATAGTTCTCAACTTCAGCTTTTAATTCTTCATTCGACTAAAATTGCTGCCCGGACTGAAAGAAATTATTTCAGGTGTGGGAATAAGTTCAAGTCTGAAGGAGCGACGATGTCAGGTAAATAAATGCGAATGTATGACAGCAAATTGTATCTGAATTAATTGCTTGTTTTTTTTCTCATTGCAATGACAGCGTTTTTGTAGGGGACAGCATTGGCGTGATGAAAGTTGTTTTTTCTCATTCCAACGACAGCGTTTGTGTAGGGGCCAGCATTGGCTTGATGAGAGATGGCATTTTTGTCAACTCAATAATTGTTTTTACAGTTTTATTGGTTGGTTGACAAAAAGAGCATAATACTCTCTCGCACCGGCTGATCCAGCTACAAAACCGTCATTTAGCAGGATTGTTCCCCCATCAAATTGAGTTGTTTGGTTAGTTGGGTAAACAGCAAGAGCACGAATGGAGCTCCTTTGAACCCTTTTAGCCTACCTAGAAACCAAAACCATGACTCTGTCCGAGGGACTTTACAGACCTGGCTTCCTTTGGCGATCAAGACTCATAATGTTTTCACCGTTCTGACCGTTGTTTTGTTTCTAGGAGAACAAGGCTTCATTATCGGTCACAAATAGACGCTCAAGATTATTTGCACCTTTGTGGGGGCTGGTCAAATTTTACAACTTGCTTTTTTATTCGTTTTTTATCAGGTCAGCAGTCGTGGCACCCATCCTGCAAATATCTTTAATTGACTATTTTTCTGAATTGTGCAAACAGGCATTCACACGCATTTCAAAGATCTTAGTGTATTCTGACACCTTTAATTAATGACCCCCAACACCAAGCCATTACATTTTTGAACTTTCTTTGGCGCGCTGGCAGATTTTGGTCACATGTTTGTGTGATGGCAATTTTATTTCAAATCTAGTTTGGGTGTGTGAATTCCCGTTGCAGCTTCTAGCAGTCACGACATGTGCTGGAAGCTTGTTCTATTCTCGCGCTGTTTGCAAGAAAAATGAATAATTAAAACAGTCATTTGAAAACTTTCGCTCTTTCACATATCTAGCGTGCTTATTGCGGGTGATAGGCGACACGCTTTCATTTATATCCTGTTGTTTCTTTTACAAGGAAGTGGTTATTTATTTTGTTGTGAAAAATATTAAGACGTTTATTCTTCCTTCTTATGGTAAGGAGGGGCAGATCCGCTCAACCATAAACAGGTAACACAGTTCTAGCCTTTTATAACAAGAGTAGATAAAACGTAACGCACGTCGTTGTACCTGCTCCAAATTTGAAACTAGATATTTAGTATGCGGGTCCCAGACTTCACACGCGTATTCTAGTAAAGGCCGTGTTAACATATTGTATGCCATGATCTTGGTTACTGACGAAGCAAGTTTAAGAGAGCGTCTAATGTAGCCGAGTCTTTTATTAGCTTTTGCGACTATGTTGTTAACGTTTTGGGGTCCAACTTAGATTTGATGCTATAGTAAGGCCAACGTATCTGTACTCTGACACTCGGCTCAGTGTTTTTCCCTGCATCGTTCACCCATACTTTAG
Organism: Ixodes ricinus; assembly: GCA_037355805.1. Classification (NCBI taxonomy): domain Eukaryota; kingdom Metazoa; phylum Arthropoda; class Arachnida; order Ixodida; family Ixodidae; genus Ixodes; species Ixodes ricinus. Next base: position 104,967 of record JAZHYW010009386.1, on the reverse strand, counting down.
CGGCTGTTGTTTGTGAGTGATCGCCATACAAATACTGTCTTATCCAGGTTTAATGACATTTGCCACTTAACACACCATTCGTTGACTTATAGACAAATATTCGTTTAGTATAATTTGATCATTAGCAGATTTAACTTCAGTATAGATAACGCAATCGTCCGCAAATAATCTGGCTTTATTTAACGGGGGAGTCTTCAATGAGATCATTAACAGAAAGCAAGAACAGCAAAGGACCCAAAACCAAATCCTGCGGGACTCCAGAGTTTACGTCACTTTCGTTAGAACTTACTCCTTCAATACTGACAACCTGCCGACGGTTAGTTAAGAAGGCCTCAATCCATCGAACAATTTTATTATCTCCCAACATAAAAAGCGATTTATTTAAGAGTTTTTTTTTATGGTTAACCTTGTCAATTCATTTAACACGTAATTCTGAGCCCGGGTTCATTGAAAACTTTCGCTCCACTTATTGTCTTCAGGGAATCAAAATGGCACTCCCAAAGTTATTAAATTGCCCAACCTTAAACCACATATATTTATCAACCCTTTCACCCAAATAATTACGGTCTTATTTTTAGTGTAACGAGAGAAATAGCTATGCTAGAGTTACATTTGTATAATACTTCCCGCTTTTTTAATATTTTCATTCAGTGTTTTTTTATTAGTCAGTATTGTTTAACTTTTTTCTCTTCTAATATATCTTTATAATTAGTATAACCTGTGTGTGTACTCGCATTACCTCTGCTGTTGAAACTTTTGTGGTGCTGGAAATCCGTCAAGCTGTCCATGCAGATTTTTCCCCAGCTTACACCATTAAAAAAAATGTAAATAAACATTGAACCGAAGTGAATTAAATTGAATTGAATGTCGTCTTAAAGTCTAAAAATATAATGATTAATTGTCCCTTTCTATCCCCTATCTCAGAAACGTCATGTACGGTTTCTACTAGCTGCGTAACCGTTGACAGCTCCTTCGGAAGCCTTGTTGGAACTGGCTGAAGACGTTATTTGACGATAGAAACTGCCGGACGTGTTTAGATACTCTAGAATTCTGCACGATGTTGATGTAAACGCGATGGGCCTATAATTGCACGCTGACTTAGCGTATAAAATTTTCAGTATTGGTATTATTTTGCTGAGCTTCCATGCCATGCGGTACTGTACTAGTCAGAAGGGACTTCTAAGAGATTAGAAGTAAACACCTTGCCACCTTTTCGGCATATTGTATAAAAAATGATAAAAAATAAACAAAGAATGTTTGCTGCGCCTGCATTAATTGCTCCAACTGTAAACATAAAGATTCCCTATAAACGAGAAATATACCGCGAATTTTTATTTTTAATAGAAACTTGAATCGTTATTTAGTTTTATCTTAGCTTTATCTAACTTCGAAACTTTATCTAGTGTGGGACTACTGCTAAAGCAGGTCATTCCGATAACTTTTCAATTGACCCTCCCAGTGTTAATTTTTAACTCTATTCTCATGCACTGTATCTGTGCCACTTAGATTAACTTTATCTCCACTCCAGTTTCCAAACATTAGCTTCGTTTAATTTCTTTAGACTTTAGGAGTTGTTCTGGCTTTTATGGATTCTTTTCAGGAAATAGTTTTAAGCAGGTTTTTTAATGGTTGAAAATATCTAACTCATCACATCCTGAATGCGCCGACTGCGGTTCTAGTTATTTTCATGCTTTTTAGCCCTCCCTGGTCTAATATATTTTTACCTATACATTCAACTTCCTAAATCTACGTTCACAGTTTTACGTGCTATAGCGTCAGAAAAGAGCAGCCGCAAGCGTTTACACACAAATCGAGCTTGACCGCAGTGTAGCGAAAATGCTAGAAGCTTTGTTTACAGCAATTTTATGGCTGCTTCGTGGATACGTATTGTTTAACCACGACATTTTGAACGTGTGATATCATTCTGACTCGTCTAGAACCACCGGAATTATTTCACCACCTAGATTAATTGAAACGAGTAAAATATGAGTTAACAGAATATTGTCTCCAGTCTAGCTTATAGTATACATGTACATTAATTATGATTTCTGTTTTTTTTTTCTCTTAAATCTTAAATCAAAGCAGTCATGCTTTGAAACTAAGTAAATGCAGCACCTTGGCACAAGGCCCTGCCTACAAGCACTCACGTGCATTCGCGGGCCGGATACTGTACAATATAAATGTTTAAAATAAAAATCATTATTGTTATAAAACAAAACAAAAATGTAGTCACTGTGAGCGCTTAGGAACTATTTTGTTTATGCAAATTACAATGCTACGTATCACGCCGCGTAATCTTCATCTCTTGTTGGAACAAATATTTGTTCCCTCAAGATTAACCATAACGGTGAAACGAGGGGTGTTTTGAACATTAATAGAGGTTAATTAGAAAGTTTTTGCATCCCGATAGCAATAACCGATACTCCTAGCGCGTGTCTGTGCATGCGTTCTATTGCTATCTCGTATTGTTATCGGAAAGAGTAACCAAACCTATATTTTTTTTTTCCTGAACTGTATGCATAATACCCAAAATCCTTGGTTCTAAGGCAAAAAGAAAAAAAAAGTCACAGCACAAATAGCCTGACTAGGCCCCTAACGCCAGACGGCACTTGCAGTCTGGCGTGTTTCTAGATGCTCGCGCATATTTACCCATCTATATTCCAGCAAAACTGTCACCATTAGTAAGAATGCAGAATTGTTTGAATGACCTGTCGAATCATGTTGACGTATTTTCAGATTTGTTGGTGTTTAAAAAGAGGGCTGGAGTAAGTTGCATCTTTTGGGCTATTAATCTGCATGGCATTTCTCGACGAATTTGATTATTAACCTGGACTCTGTTTTGGTTTTTATTTATGTGCCAGCTCATTCCAACCTGCTGCTTTTTCTGGGGCATCAAAAAAAATAATGCCAACACAATCAACAGGTAGGCATCTGTTCGAGACATGAATACATGAGGACATGTATCTCAGATGTATATAGCAACACGATAACTACAAACACAACAGCATACGTAGCAAATACAAATAAAAAACAGCAACAGTAATAATTACAAAAGCAACCACAACTACAAGGGATGAAGGAAATACATTTTGATTGTTTTCCGAACGTCAGCAGAGAGGATGTATCTTCGATTACACAGGTTAAGGCAGGGTAAATATTCAGGAGGTTCGGAATTTGGCAGTTTAACAGCTGTGTGCCATGCAATTATAGTTCTGGTTCTAGTTTTTATAAAAATTTAATACGGTGTGCATTAATCTGTAAAATGAAAATGAAAGTTTGCCGTAGGCTTTTAGTTATGAAAAAGGCTTCAAACAGTCGTCGATTATACAAGGCTTCGTTATTGAGTAAACTCTCTTATAATGAGTACTCATTGAACGCCATATTTGAGGGTGCAATTTAGAGCGCATGCTCAGAACGAGCTCACATTCATAGGCTGCTAGACCGGCAATCTTGATGCTGCAGAATGCACGTTTCAAAAGAACTGTGGAAGCTCGCCGTCAGGACGCGCTCAGCAGTCGCGCACACAGCTATGGCTGGCAGGGAATACTCCCTATAGGGAGTATTCCCTGCCAGCCATAGCAGTGAATACTTCCCTATACACCTTTGCAAGTGGGATCTCGTCTTAACCTCGAACCGCGCACCGCGGTCAGGCGGGCCTACTCTCCAGCCAGGACGTTCGCTGCTTATCGAACAATGTTGCCAAGCGTCTCTTGCCGAAGCATACACAACTGAGCGCAAGAATAAATTACAAATATATATATTTATAAAACATGCAGGTGTTCTCTTCGACTGCAAAAAAGCACAAACAGTTAAATAAAATACGTAAACCAGCAACAAATCGAAAAATTAGAAAAATAACTATACTTCGTTTCACTTTATCTGCGAGCGATTAGCCAAAGCTATAAGCGCGAGTCCAGCACTTTTTGCGTTTCTTCCAGCTCTGCGCGTCGAGCGAAGCCGAACGTACGAGCTTTCGTGCTCGCGCTTTCCAGCTTTGCCTTCGCTCGCACATAAGGTGAAACGAAGCATAGAGTCTCAAAGCTTTCATCAGAAAGCGCCAGAAGCCGCATGGCCATTGCATCAACGATGGCCGGGTGCTCGCGGCAGCTCTTGCTTCCACGACGTGCTGGAACCATAGAGTTATTATAATGTACGCTAGAGGTTCAACTGGCGCTAGTGTGCTGACGCAAATTGAAGCAGACAGCAACCAGTCCAAAATTGACTTCCGGTAATGCATTTCTATGGGAAAAAGTGAGTGCATTTTCTCCCTGCGCTCGGTCATAAGAGCAAATATCCCAAATAATTCGTACGTACTAGGTAGCTTGGAACATTTCTCAGTCAGGCCGACGAAATAATTGGTCAGTTACGGCGTTTTTCTTTCAAATTCATCGCATTAAAAACGGTGCTAAAACGGCTTCGTACGTGTATTTTTGTGCACTGTCGGACACTGTTAGCGCGAACGACGACGTCGGCGCTTTTCAGCGTGGGGGATATACGTGCCAAACGAACGAAGAACATCTGGAAATTAAGAAAGACGGCAAGAACTACGCAGTAACACTGGATCAGTAACTGCACGTGCATGTAGGCTCAAAATAAATTGAAGGCCACGTAATCTATTCCGATTTTAAATAAGTAAGTACCGCTTTATTCTTTCTGCTCTGAGCGACAGCTGCTTGTTCTACGTTCAAACAGCACCCGCACGCTCGAAATCTTTGAGAACAAGTGCCCGATAAAAGCTGTCCGGCAGAGAAAACAATACGAAGAGACACCTTCCATAGCCCACGGACTTTATTCTTATGCGTTTTGAATGTCTTTATCCGCTCATGCACGGCGGGGTCATTTCTCATATTCGCGTCTCCAGCTCGCCGCTCGCCCTCCCGCGGCGGAAACGGGAGGCGCTCCAGTGAGGGTCCCCCGATTCTCCTGCTAAGCGGGCATGGCGGAACTGCTCGCGATCATGGCTCGCAAAATGTCGTTTCCGAATGCAAACAACACTCTTCAGTGTCCCAACGTAGTGCTGCAGCCGGTGTGGGATTGTACCTTACTAGAGAGTTTTTAGTATTGCGTAAAGACGCAAACAAAAGCGGTGTGCGTTAGCGCTAGAGTTGCGTGCCCCACGTTGTGCGTGCTCCTCATCGCCATGCGCCATCCAAAACCGCAATTTTGGGCTCCGCGCACGCACAGTGTGGAACACACAAAGCTAACACAAACACACAGGGCTTGAGTTCGCTCGTATACGCAATGTTAAAACTTACTACTGTTTTACCGGCTTCCAACGCCAACGAAACGTGCTGCAGTGAGCAGACGTGCAAGCAGGTAAGCGTTCCTTCGAACTGGAAAGGCTGAGATTGGCAAAACGACGCCGAGCAAATACAAAAGAAAATAAATATTATAAAAAAACTAATAACTAAATTTTTTTTTTTTTTTTACTGTTGGGCATTTGGTTTAGAGGTATATTGGCGGCGACTTTGGACGTTTTCCCGATTGTCGAAAGTCGCGACTTTGATAGCACAATATACTTTACCCACAATTAATATAATTTTATATGGATTTCTCACATTAGCTAGAATGTTTTCATTGATTTTAGACTATTTTTATTTTATTTGTAATTAAAAATGCTGCAATTGGCACCAGTCATGACAATTTGCACACTTTTAATTGTCATATTTCTTCGCGCAATTAAAATTAGATCAAAAGCAACAAATTATATTAGAGCTTGAAAAATTACTTCTTCAAATATGTGAATTTTAATATTATTATTAATACAAATCGCGGCAATATATATGCCTCCAATTAACGCCACGATCACGAGAATACGCTATTTAACCATAATAGTCTTTCCAGAAAGGTATAATTTTGTTTTCTTTTTAGCATATGAAAAACTCTGACATCGTTATCAAGATAGACAAACAGTCAAACACTGGATGTAATATGAAGCCCTACGCGTCACGCGGTGCTATAAAAAACACACACACTTCAGCTGTCTGACTCGGATCCCGTCTTTGGGATGTTGCAGTGAGAGCAGCGTTTATTAATTTATGCGTTTCGTGGACATATTGTAAAAATTGGGATTATTCTCTTATTCTTGTGCTTTAAATAATGTTAAATTAATTAATCATCTAAACAACAAAAAAAAACATTAAAAGGCCCGCAGTTCATTATTTTCCATGACAATTAGCTGAGCGAGAAAAAGGCAGCGAGAACGCACAAATATCAGCATCGATTTTTCCAACAACTACAAATATCAGCCTGGATCGAACATGTATGTCACAAAAAAAAAGTTTCCGCGAACAACTTTTCTAAGTAAATAATTACGATGTGAGACACATCTTGAGTCATGAAAGAATCGGAAAATAAGACCTATATCGAGAAGTTAAATCCAAAATAGAGGTGAGTTTCGGTTTCGCTCCAGAATTAAAACGCGCATCCTTCGGTAAATAATACTCTAAACATCGTTCTTGTTTTCAGGTTAAAGAGGTGACCTGCGCTCATAACACCCTAGCTTCCTCGTATTACCAGAAATAATTTATGTCGCTCAGTGAAGCCAGCACACCAGACAGGCTCAACAGCGGCACGCATCTCTGACCCTCACTAAACCCGCCATCTTGGAAAATGAGTGGCGCCACCTATAGTTAGTTGGAGTCGCGAATAGTGACAGGACTGGCATATAATCAATATATAAGCGTCAACCGGAATGCTGGCGAGCTCTGAACACACTCTATATTCCTTTCGGTTGTAATTTTGCTTCGAATCGTCGCTTGTTTTTACACACCTGCTGCGGAACACACGTTTGGGACTGAAATGTAGCGAAGTTAAACATCGTTCACTGATGAAGAAAAATGCGCTAATCCAAAGCAATTACACTTTCATAGTGTTAATCAAGGTACATACTATTCGGTACGACCCAAATAACCAAAGTGTTCCGTGTTATTTTTCGGCGAAGAGGCGAAATGCACGCGCGTTTTCCCATAGGAATGCACAGGAGCACCGCAAAAGCAGACTGGTTGCTGTCTGCTTCAATTTGCGTCACGGAAGTCGCATAGACACTAGCGCCAGTTGGAACCTCTTCAGCGTACATTATAATAAACTTCATATGGCTGAAACAGAGGCTGCGATCGCTAAAAAGTCAGAGCTCTGCAACCCTTAAACATGACCTGTCCTACAATATTTGATGCTGACTGAATCTGAGTGGATACCTCCCCCGCGTTCCGAAGCAGTAAGTGTGTCGCTAATCCAGGCCGTCGGCGACACAGCAGACGCCGCCATCTTGTCATTGCGCACCCCAGTGACGTGCCCCTGGCGCACCCCAGCATGGCGGAAACGTTAGGCGGCGCCAGCATCGCCCAACATGGTGGCGCACGGGAGCCCTTCTTGCAAACGTGTATAGAGTAGTATTCACTGGCGGCCATAACTGTGTGCTCGACTGCTCAGAGCGTGCTGATATCGAGCTTCCAAAGTTATTTTGCAACGTGCCTTCCATACCACCAAGAATGCCGGTCTTTAACAGCCATCAGACGCTTTCAGGCCGCAGTGCATGGGCGCCGCCAGAACTGACCTTCAGTATTTGTTTCCTCCTTATTCCGTTTGCCTCACTTCATCATTGCCACAGCAGGACAGGTCATTGCCCTTTTAGGTGTTACTGTGTCCTCCTCCCCAGCATAGGCCTTTGTGTGGGTGTGTCAACGCCCGCTTCAGTGGCTCGGCATCTCGGCGAGACAAGAGAAGGTCGGCATATGGCGGCTAAATTTGGCGCGCGCTGAAAGCGTCTATTAACGTGAGCTCTGTTTCGAGCACGCGCTCTAGACAGCGCCCTCAAATATGGCGTCGAGTGGTGACCATAGTTGAGTCTGTTGCTGCCGAGCACGAGCTTGCGATGAGCTTCCACAACGCTTCCGCAACGTGCCTTCTACACCACCGAGATACTTGTTCTTAGAAGATAAGTCGGGACTCGTGTTGAGCTCGAGCTGTTAACACAGCGCTCAAATATGGCGCCCAGTGAATACCTCCTGTATACGTCTGTGACCAAAGAACGCTCATTTTTCGTAGTGCTCGCGAACCTACAGGTCGTGAGGCATGAATGAGGAAAATGTTATATAGATATGCGCGCTCACTTTCCTTTGCAGACGACGTTCTCGGACATTTACACACCGATGACGTCACGCATGACGTCACGCGTGACGCGTCGGTTTCCTTTGGCGGAGGAAAAAAAGAAACATTGTGAGCCGCGCTTTAGCATCCATTTCGCTTCCTTCCCGCCCTGTACTTTCGCTGCGCTCAATTAGCGTGAGATAAACATTACAGAGCGAGGTTTCTGCCCTGCATGGGAGCCGGCAGGAATTTTCCCCACAACGGCGGCCCTTTGTCCTGTTGTTTATTAATACCTCTTTTTTTAACTCGAGGCGTTGCGTCACGGGCTCCCGCGGCAACAGCGCTCTTGGGCAGGATCAGTCGAACCGTCGCGACTCTAGCGGCGAAGTTGAGAACAATAGCCATGGCGACAACAACGCCGTGAATTGTTTGTTCGTGTTTCTGACGCAGCTCTAGGCTGACGTAGCTCGGTGTTCAATCAGAGAAGCGCCACAAGCCCATCCGAAGGTTAACCCAGTGCTCGAACGTTGTCCAAACGCTGACACAGTGTTTACAAAGGGACCCTCGTCTGCCCACACTGGATGTGCGCATGCGCAGTGCCGACAGCAGCGCCACCGTGGCGACGTGACGTCAAAGAGTTGTCTAGGCGCCGCCATCTGCTGCTGGTGTGGGCAGATCGTCTGATAGTCAAGCACCGCTGAGGCGTACCCCACGCGGCCTCAGCAATACCTGATCATCAGACGATCTACCCACACCAGAAAAAGATGGCGGTGCCGAGAGGCCGTACTTGCAAACGTCTCTATACGCTCAGCTGAGTCGATGAAGATGACGTCAGGGAGCCCAGTTCACGGACCCTGTGTTCGGTTAAACATCGAGATCCGTGGAAAACAAACTGAACAAAACGACCCTTATAGTTCGACCTCCTCGCCAGTAGTCTGTTGCGGGTTAAAGAGAACAGAAGCAGCTCCTTCAACAAAGCCCTCCTCTCCTTCCACTTTAGGAGAGCGAATGCTGGAGAGGGAGCTAGTAGAGAGGAGGAAACCACCAATCATTGCGACCAGAGAGCTTAGTTGGAGAGGCTGGACTCTGCTTCTTTAACCTTCAACAAACTATAGCGGAGCTGTGAAGTATAGGGGTGTTAGAATGAAAATAGAACAGTGTTGTTTGTTTTTTCTCGTCATATACTAAACTACGCACTTACAAACGTTCAGAACCCGCCAGAATAAATAGCGCTAGCAGTAGGAACTAAGATGCCAAAGTTTTAGAACTAGCCGTTATCTGATTCGGAAGTTAGAAGCAATTTTGGAGTATTTTCAATGAGGAAATGGCGGCCAACGGATTTTCGCAAATATGTAGAGGTAGATGTTTCCTGCTACCTGGAACGGACCCCGTTTTCTTGTTGAATATGTTTGAAAATTGATTATAACTTTTGAATCGAATAACGGTAAGTATCGAAATGGAAGCTTGGGCGTGCTGGTAAGGCATGATGATTAAAACGTACAGCGCACAAAGACAGGACAGAAGAAAGAAGACACACAATCACTGAACTTACAACTGAAGTTTAATCGTCAAGGCGCCACCTTATGTTCGACGACCAACGAAGAAAAACAAAATCACACCAAATGATGCACCAGTATATTCCAGCACCCTTATCGCGGTCGCTGTCGTCGTGCAAGAAATTGTAACTCTTTACCTGATAACAAAACAGATGGAGCGCTTACACAATCTTGCTTTAGGTGCGCAATCATCTCCACTTCGATGATGTCTCTGGTCAGGGCATTGCGATGCTTCTTCCAATGACTGAGCATTTTCCAAAATCGGCAGCACACCCACCATCACGACAGTGAATACCCAAGCGTCCCGGTACCACCCTGCTTACATTGTAATAGCGTTCCCTTCATCTATCGTTCAGGCATCTGTCAGTTTGCCCTATGTACTACTTACCACTTTTTCTGTACATTCAACAAGCCGATTGTGACGCTTCTTATAGTATGCAGCGTAGAAACACCCGAGCAGTATGATTAACGTTTCTACGAAGCTTAGACAAGTTGTTAGGGACAGATAAGACAAGAGTGGCATCTACCCTCTACTTTGTTTCTTCTTTCTTTGAGAGCGTCCACCGTATTTACACCGCCTTGGGTTTTAATTTTCTTCAAGAAAGTGCCTGCAGCCGAGGTCAGAAGATGTTCCGAATACCCTGCCATCCGAAGACGGAAAGTTTGAGCGTCGACGCTGGCCTGTGCAAAATGGGAACATAGCTTCTTTAATGAATTCACGAAGCACAAATTCAAGGTGCACCCTTTTTCGCCCATTTGGAATGGACAGATTGGTAAGCTGAAAGCGGTTTGAATCCACGGAGTTCATACGACCAACAAACGCGGTCTTCTGGAGGATGAAGACGGAGGATGAAGGAAACGTATGAAGCCATTTGCAGCAAGCTCGTGTACCAACACTATTGGGGCCTAGCAGTTAACCGAATACAATGCATTTGAAACCAAGTGGCTGGCGTCATGGTTGGTACAGTCTAAAATAACGAGAAAGTCATTTACATACCTGAAGAGTTTGACCACGTTTGAACCGTCTAAAAGGCTAAAAAGGTCTCTGTCCTGATGTGCGAGGTATACGTCGCTGAAAATTGGAGCAATGCGATCCCGGTCTTTCTGCGCTGCACGTTTTAATCATCGAACGGTATATAGTTCTGAAACTTGGGGTCCTGTCCCAATAGCTAGCGCTACATCTCGGTGGAGACTCAGCATTTGACGATTAATTGATATGTAATTTTATTTTTGCGTCAAGAAAAAACACGGTTCTTTTTTTTTTACCAAACACCCGGTATAGAAAATCGAAAGTTTCACTTTATTAGTTAAACAAATATTTTCTAATTCATGTTAAAATACTAGTAACTTTAACCGTGATCCAGTTTTAGGTATAGTTCAACTTGTCACTTAGTTTGGCGACGGTTACTTCTCAATGTTACGTTCACGGACACGTAGATGCACCTTGATGTGGGTTCAATTTGAGACCTCACTGGGCAATATATGTCGTGCAAACGCAGTTTTTTTTTTCAACTGCGTCATTTTTTCCGTGTTTTTGTTACTGTGAGAGTAGCTATTGTGGCATCAGAGTGTTACACTCCGTGTCACCTTAAGTCCAGGCGCAGCCGACGCTACACGCTGATGTGACCAATCATATATAGACTCAAAAAGGCGCCATCATGGTGTTCGTCATGTTTATGTACGTGTTCTATCATCGCTGAAACAATGATGTAGAGGGAAGGCCTAGTGACTTACGCTTTGGACGCTGTTAAGTTCCATTAGCTCGTAGCGTCGCCCCGCGTCTGGACTTAAATACCTACGACCAACTCTCACTTTCCACTTTTCCCCCGCTTCTTCCTCTCCTCCTTCTACCCTGTCCACCGTTGCCTGTTTCCCCTCCCCTATGGTGAGGAGGATCTTCTGCCTTGAAGAATCTCGAGTCTGGTCGTCGGCCTTTAAACTGAAACTAAGTGTAAATATAAACGGAGCTGAACCAATATTCTTTTCCGCGTTGTAAACTGAATCTTTCGTCAGCCTCAACTCAAACTTCCCATGCAATGCGCCTTGCTGCATTTGGGCATTATGTGTCTTCCTTTCTTAAAGTGGTCGAAATTTATACACTTTCTTGAGGTGAGTCTTTCACAACCGATAACTTCCCAAGTGTCCGACTCCTTGCCGAGGCAATTCTTTCAGTTTGCCTGAGCAAACATTGCTCTTCACACGGAGGTTCCTATCGGAAAGAAAGTTTGTATTGGGTATTTTGGGGACCGTCTATCTCCCAAGTACCGCCCTGCAATATTGACGCAAAGCTTGTCGGTTCCGGTTAGATGGTGCTTGAACGGTCAGAGGGTTGAACGCTCGTTCATGTCACCTACTGAATGTGCATTCGTTTATAAAGAACGAATTAATCTTTTTCCCAATTTAAATATATGAATAAAAAACGTGAGTTCTTTCTTTCAAGGTAGGTCAATGGATTTTTACTGGAAGGAGGGGCTAGGTGATGAATCTGTATTGCGAAAATAGCGAGGAAAAAACGTGCCTGAATGAAAAATAACAAAGGAAAACTATAATTTTTTTAGTGAACCGTCTTGAGTGTAAAGTAAAACAGGCGAACATTTTTCGTGTTTCATTTCATTTCATTTTTATTTATTTACTTTCAAGGCATCTAGCATTACAGAGACACAGATTAATAAACAAGTGTACATCTTAAAAAGAGCACAGTAGGCAGTCGAAACAACAGAGGCTGAGAGATGGTTCCACTTAAAGGGGTACAGAAACCAAATGTCGGAGCCAATCTCTTTGCTTCATTATGAAGCGGGTTAAAGCATGGGACTTCACCAATACCAATATTTCGTAGGAAAACGCAAGAATACATATTTTAAAATGAATTAAACGGTAACCAAGAACCACCTTGTGGATGTCTGTGTCGATGGAATGTCGTGACGACATCATGTCAGGTAAGAACAGCTCCTCAACAGGAAGTACGCTCACTCATAGAGACAGTGGCGGTCCTAAGGGGGGGGGGAGGGGCGACGACCGCCCCCCCCCAAATCGATCGCTTTTTATAATTTTTTTATTTTACAGCCAATATTTTTTTTATTTTACAGCCTATATTGCGAGCAAAGGTCTACATGTTGCGCATTTCCGACTTGCAAACAGTGGGACTAATAAAAAAAAAATCTTTATTCACAAAATAGTGTGATGTCTCTTTTTTGTTATTTAAGCAGCAATTTCGCCCCCTAAGACCAATGTCTGGGACCGCCACTGCATAGAGATTACTTAGGCCTGAACCTAGTACTTACTAAGGCACTTTGGTGAAGAAAGTCAAAGCAGAGCTGGCCACCATTGGTTTCAGTTTCGGGTGGTCTTTTCGGCAACGCTTGTTTGGGATAGTTTAGGAATTCTGTCCGAGCGATGTAATGTCAACGCTATGAAATTTTGATTTAAAAGTGCCCGAATGCCGAATATGCCGATGACGGGATAGCCGCCAATTAGTCCACTCAATCGCTATACGAAGTCAACACAACTCCATAGTTGCTAAAAGGAGACCCCGCACGGCTCTGCAAAGCGGCGGACATGGAAACAAATCGCCGCGGCGTCTTTCGTGGCTTCGGGGAGGCGGGAAGGAGTCGACGTCCAGGAAGATACGTTGGAACTAAAAGATGTGTCACCAAGAGCCACGTAAATACCTGTTCACACTGGAGCGGAACCGCGCTGCTACCGCACTCTTGGTAACCGCTTCGGGAACGATCTTTTACAGCCAATTTTATGAACCGCTGGGCCACTAGACAATCGCAGCTCGATGCTGACATGACGCCTCGGCAGGGGAAGTTTTGACAGGCATTGCATACAATAACTGCTCTAACTCGACATCTGTTGGCGTACCGTCATGTCAGAATAAAAAGGGGCACTGTAAAAAAAGTGTACAGCTTCTAGATTTTAACAATTGGCGACGTGTGCGATCGATAGCGTCGCTGTGGACGGCCTTCCACGATTGGCCAAATGCTGACTACTGACGTAAGCAAAGGAATTCTCATCGACAGAAATAAGAGGAATATATGAACTTCAATTTTGACGGTGTTGGCAAAGTTGGTTTCAGCGCACTATGATTTCAAGCTTCCAACATGCTCATTACAAACACCATCCAACTTGGTGTTCGCAAGGTCATGACGTCACGAGAGGAAACCACACGAGGGCGCCACCGTAACATCTCGCCGCTAATACCGCGCGAACACCGACCGGCCGGTAGATCACCGCCTTATTGCGGCGTGAAACAGCGAGGCTAGGCGCTATAGGCATATGCGTTCTGCCACACGCGCGCAGTATACATGGGTTGCACGTGACGTCATATCCTTCCTCCTTTCTGGTGGCCAAAACCTGCTGTTATACTTCGTTTCACCTTATGTGCGAGCGAAGGCAAAGCTGGAAGCGCGAGCACGAAAGCTCCGTGCCTTCAGGCTTTGCTCGAGCGCGCGAGCTGGGCAGAAACGCAAAAAGCGCTGCTCTCGCGCTTCTAGCTTTGGCTTCGCTCGCAGATAAATTGAAACGAAGTATAATGAAGTACTGTGCTCACTGTTTCCGCTCTGCTCGCGACGCTCGTGTACTGCTCGTAGAATATGCACAGTAAAGGCTACGCTCGAGGAAGTTCGGCCACCAGAAAGGAGGACCAAATTACGTCAGTGCAACCTATGTATAGTCTGACTGGCCTGTACTTTCACGCCGCGATAAGACGCTGATCTACCGGCCGGTCGGCGTGCCCTCGATATTGTGAAAAGGAAAAAAAAGGTGGGAGGCTTTACGTATTTATGTTGCGAAGGCAATTTATATGGCGTTTATTTGAGCCCTTTAAGACTTGACAACACACACACACACACACAAAAAAGAAGAGAACCGATGAGTGTCTCTCTTGACGGGAGCGTTCGCCACCTCTGCATGCATCTGGAAACAAGCTAGGGGCGACAAGGGGAAAGACTAGGCCTTTTTATCCCAAAATAGATGTCAGGATGCCAACTATTCAAATGGGAAGGGTCCAGAAAGGTCGAGTGCGCGTATTCCATTCAGCAAACCAGCCTTCGTGGGCGGATGGTCTTGGCCAGGGTCGTCGGAGACAGGGATATAGAACACACACACCCCAAATATACAACCCTTGACTCCCCCCCCCCCCTAACATAAAGAGCAACCCCCCTTTTCTCTCCTTCAATTTGTCTTCTCCACCGGAGAAATCGAATGTTTGTTTTCCTTTTTACTCCAGGGGAGTAATGCCTTCATACTTTCTAATAATGAGTCCCCCATGGCACCTTCGGGCATCTCAGTAGTAAATTATAGCGGGATAAGTTCATTAGGCTAGCCTATTTGCTTTTCAAGCCACAAATACCTCACACGACGTCCAACTGGCCTGATTCGGTGGCAACAGCATGCGTCTGTCGATGCATCTCAAAATCTCGCCAGGGACATTCTTGCGAAACCTAAGAATGCCCATTTCTTGTCATCAACTACTGTTACAGGATTTTCAGAGGCTTTCGGAGAGGCTGTATCAGAAGACATACAAGAAAAGCCTGAGCGGCAATCAACGTTATTCCGCACGTGCTGATGAATGTGCAGACGTGTATGGTCGTGCAGTCGTCAGTACGTGTATTCGCCCTATTACTGCGCATGATGAAAACATTGAAATTGAAGAAACATTATTTTCCGCTAAAAGCCTTGAGTCGACAAAAGCCGAGGCACATAAAAAAATGTACTCATTGGAGAGCTGAACAAGGTCTGGCTGAACCCGGAAAATATTTCAGCCGCTTCATTTGATGGGGTTGCCAATTTCAGTAGAAATGTGAGTGGCGTGCAGGTACGACTCAAAGAGTACGCAACCAGGGGCGGATCCAAACCCCCCAAATAAAGTCGACCCCCTCCCTTCCCCCTTCTCGGAGGGCAGTTTGACATAGGTGGACCCCCCCCCCCCCCCCCCCCCCGCACACACACACACACAAAATAAAACCGACTACCGGCCTGCCAGGTTGTAGAGGGCTCGAGGACGAGGGTTCAAAATAGGGTATGTCGCACCATAGCGGGCATACATGTACTCTGAACTTAGAGAACCACTCCGTCGAATGGAAGAATAGTATCCTTACAAATCCCCCCCCCCCCCCCCAAAACGGAGTTCTGGATCCGCCCCTGTACGCAACAGACTTGCTTTTCGTGCACTGTCGCTGCCACCTACTCCAGCTTTCTCTCGTTCACAGCTGCAGGCAAACCCCTCCGATGAAAAGAGTCCTCAGTGCATTGGACAACTTGCATAACACCTTTCGGGGAAGCTACAGGAGGCTATCTGTTTTGAATGACGCTCAAGCAGTGGTCGATGGGCTATTCCACGAACGTGTGCAACCTGGGGAGACTCGATGGCTTTCTTATGAGGACAGTTTGAAGGCCATAATCCAGCATTATGCGTCCATCTGCATCCCAATCCCAGATTAGAGAAGCCACGGATGAGGAGACGGAGAAGTATACTGTCAGTTTATCAACAAAGCTCATGATATCTGGGCAAAAAAACCACGTCGTGCTTTGTAAAAGTTTCGCTTTGCACTCAGGTTGCATTAAGATGCTTTTATATATGATCTGTATATCTACATGCGACCATCTCGAGAGCTATATTTCCTGCAGTACCACAACAAAGGCTAGTCAAAAGAACCATGACAGAGCGGTGCTGGGAGGAGTGGAACATTTGGTGTAGAGGCAGTGATGTGTGGTTATCACGGACAAGTTATGTAAAAACCATATAAAACATCGTTTCTATGTATCCGGTTACAATCTTCTAGAATTTCTGGCGCCAGCTGTAATAATAATAATAATAATAATAATAATAATAATAATAATAATAATAATAATAATAATAATAATAATAATAATAATAATAATAATGCATTTATTTAATGTCATCAATCCATTTTTAATTTTTTTTTCATGCGAGATAATTGAGATGAGACTTGATTGATTTGTGGCGCTCTAAAAATAACGCATGCGATTAGCATTGTTAGTAATTTAATCTGCGGTTTGGTTTAAATATTGAGGAGGAGGGGCTGAAAGAATTATTCTTATATTTATCTCGTTTGATGTTTTATCAAAATAAGCTCGACCCAATTGGATTTGCCTTTATTTAACTTTGACATAAAAAAAGAAGAAGAAAAAAAGCAGCTTACCTGTGCGTTTATTGTCACGAATCTTCTATCTAGGCGCGTTTGCCTTCGATACTTTTGCAAAACAAACGCACCACTTAGCCGCACTTTCGTGGTGAATGAAAACAGCCGCACTTTCGTGGTGAATGAAGACAACGTAGCGCGGGAAAACATTCTGACGATTTATTTCGAAGGGAGTCGAATCATTCACGTGACCTAAAGTTCCTAGATAAGAGGTTCCTACAGTCTTCGAAGCGCCGACTGCGTGACGGTGCAGATTTTAGGAAGCGAATGGCGGCGCACAGCACAAGAGTGTTTAGAAGAGTGAAGTGAAGGACGCCTTTTTGTTCCACGGAATGTGCTTCGTCATTCCTTATGTTGTCGTTACTCGTAAAAAGTAACGTCGAGGGACTTTAATTTGACCAACGCGCTTTAGTTCTTTGTCTCTTTCAGAACTGTAATTTCAAGGAAAAAGAATCACGCTTTTGAACAAAAATAACGCTGTGTGTGTTAAAAAAAATATAAAAAAAATGATCGAGTCTGACGTACGCGCTTGCTCTGACGCCGTAGCCTGGAAAATCACGCACGCACTTGTATTTAGGATAAAGGATTGTCGTACTCTCATTGGCCTAAAAATCTTCCTTCTCACGGACTCTTCATTACTATATTCTTTTTTATTTTATTTTTTCTCCGATTGTTCTCGAAACCGGACCAATGAGGCTTTGAGTCCTTCTGTTGACGCAACGCAAGGCCATACCAAGAAAACAAAAAATAAGAGAAAAGGAATGTCTGCGAAGTCATTGTCACACCCGTCGTCTTTGTGCGTACTCCGCTCCAGCGCAACTTGGCAAAGAGCGAGCGCTGCGGGCCCCCTTGGGCCAATCAGAGCGAGGGAGCGAAGCACGTGACCAGGTCCCAGAAGAAGGAGCGTACGCCGAGAGTACGTCGTCACGTGCTTCGCTCCGACGCTCGGATTGGTTCACTGGGGCGGTACCTTTGTCTTGTAATAAATAAATCAGGGAGCGCACCCGAACGCCGACCAAAGGGGGAGGGAAGGTTAATCGTACTCGGACCGCGATGATGATGATGGCGATGATGGCGCGCGGTGGACAATGACAAAGGACTCTTTAACGAAGCCACACGCTCCGGGACGGTTAAAAACTTGCCGCAGTTTTCGGCGTACAGGCAGCGGCAAACTGCATTCTTGGCCTGATGGTTCATCGGTAGAAACTAAAATCGGTCAGGATTATATATAAAAAAGTAGTAGTAGTAGTAGTAGTAGTAAAGAAGAAAACAGCTTGGTGTGACGGCATTTAATACAAAAACGACAGTGGCGTCTGCTTGCAAATCGATATGATGATTCAAATGATGACCATCATTGAGAAGGGGCAACGATGAAAAAGAAAAAACTGCCTGTCTCTTTGGGATTTCCCGAAGGCACTCTAAAGAGCATCTCACTTAATGTCCTCTAGAACGTCACGATTTCACGTAACTCGAGGTATCACGTGACATCATGACGTCACGTCACCATCAAGGCTGTACGTGTCAGGATTGCACGAAAGCACTAAGGGCTGACCCTATAATGCTACGCGCATTTAAAATGCCGATGCGTGACACCTTGACGAGCCCGATCGAACGAAGACCGAGGAAAAACGAACGAAATTAGACCGGTGTACGAATGCACGCGGAACACGATTGGGACGACGGTGATGTTCGAAACCGCGCATTCACAACAAAGGATATAAACTAACGGATACATCCTTCACCAGGAAATTTATATACGTCAAATACACTTCTCTATCGACTTTTTTTTTTTAACTAATACTCTAACGTGCAGTTTAAAAACGCGGTGAGTATCTTTTCGTCCGCGTTTCCGGACTGTGTTTACGCCTGTTACACGAGTGATGACTTTAGCGCACTCCCCGCGCTTTCCACGTGCCTCAAATCTTTCAAATATTGACTGATTTAGTTGTTTCAGGTGACGCTACACATACACGCACACTTTTTTTAACTTAAGAGGTTGACATTTACGCAAGACATTCTTGAAACCACCACACCGGCATGGGAATAAAAAGTTGGCCTTCTCCCTTTCTTTCTCTCTCTCCCTCTCTCTTTCTTTTCCTTGTGCTTGCCTACAATGGTTATCATATTTTAAATCGCCTCTCTCTCGGGGTATTTTTTTCTTCTTCTTTTCCCGCGTGTTTTTTCCATTGTTTGCTCGAACACCTTTGGTAAACAGGCGCAACTAACCGATTTCTGTCTCCGAATCCAGATGTGTTTCGTGGTTCGCGCTAAGGCTGCAGGGCACCAACTGGCAGTGGCAGTTAACTGCACACTTTAGTACACTTGCTTTAGAGTTTAACTTTGCCGATTGTACGTGTGCGCGTGAAACAGGAGGCCTGTCAGTTACGTGAAAGAGTATACGCTTCTTGTCAATTTCTCCCTACGCAAGTCAAGGATGCCAAAGCCATAAAGTATGTGAAATGAGAATTAATCGCACAGGCGAGCTGGCGTACAGAAGAAAGCCCAGAGACAAGGAAACAACCAAAAAGAGGAAATTGTGCGTTTGTTCTCTTTTTGCTTATCCTTGTCTTCTTGTCTTTTTAGTACCGTACATTAGCTCGCCTGATTTCTTTGTTTCCCGTAATATCGTGTTTTTTTGTTTTTTTTAGTTTATGGGCAACAATTATGTTTGGCACAATTATTCGAGCATCGCATTTCCCGATATCTATCTGCAAATCTAGGGAACAAATATAGGGCACAGATCGAGGGAATATAGGGGCGTCAAACTCTCTCTCCCAAATTTGTAACACGCAGCTGTCCGAGTTTCTTTTTGTTTTGTTTTGTTGTTGTTTCGTTTACCATTGAGGGTAAGAGCGATGTTTTCGTCGTTTCTTGCGAAATACTGCTTGCGCGGTATTATGCATTTGTTTTCCCCGTCCTAAAGCACTATGCTTTTAAGGGCTTGGTACGTTTGCATCGTTCCTTCCGTAAACTCACAAATTTCGATATCGAAAATTCTCCTAACCATTCAATCATCACTGGTGTCTCTGCGCACCAGTACGTTTGTAGTTGAACTAACCTCGTATCTTCCTTGGGGTTCCGCACTAACACATACATCGCTAGTGCATCCCGTACACTCGATTACTTGAAGCGAAATCTAAATTATGCTCCCCTCACCGTCGTCGCAAAATGGATCGTACGTCCGCCCGAAATGAAAATAGGCATCCAGTACATGGGCTTCTTGTTAAACCTACCTAATCATCCAAGTTGAATCTATTCAAAACTGTATTGTCCCTTTGATCTCGTCATTTTATTCACGTTTTGGCAGTGCATCACCAACAAAACTAAATTATTTCGATTTGCAAGTTGGAAACTCAACGTACAACTCGCCTCTATACACACTAAAAATATTACACCCTTAACGCTGTTCCAGAGACTTCCACCCGTAACCACACCCTTTCTGCACCCTTATTTCGATCTAATATACGTACCCTTTTTAATCGTATAGGATAGGGTGCCGTTGCACTGAGCACCCTTTATTTTTGAAGGCTGTAAAAAGGGTGTGGATAAGTCTTAAGTGTGGCAAACATCATTTTCGGAGCGTGTTCGTAGCACTGACACCCGCCTTAGCGAGGATGTTTTAGCGACGATTTCGATTAATTCCCTTCTGTACCAATGCTTTTTGCACGCAGGTGCATTCCTTGAACTTAGATATATTATGCTTTACTCAAAATATTGACGAGAACAAATTAACATACGTTTAAATACGTAATTGCGGATGCGGTGCACCTGTGAATGAGTGTCTCTGAATTCTCTAGAAGAATTGTGCTGTGTGTATGATTATACAGCCTGAAGTTAGTCTGCCTCCAAGGGCGACTTGTCTCCCAGCTGTAGATGAGCAATTTTGCCAGTGCAGTACAACCGCTAGCCTGGGGTCTTTAACGTGCACCACGCAGATACACGACCGCACGCCGGTACGATGCTCATCCAGATCGAAATGGGCAGGGGTGGGGATTGAGCCCAGGACCCTTGGTTTCTGCAGCGCCAGCTTTCGTTCCACGTGCTCCGAGCTGGTCTGTGTTAGCTATCCCACTCGGACAGCCCCTTGTCAAGAATATAAGGCGGTGAAGTCCCCAGGGTCATGATTCTTCTCTTGTGCGCGATCAATTACGTCTGTATTTGCTGTTTTTGTGTATGTGAGGACTATACGTGGTGCTTGTTTGTAAACTTCCGAATATCCCTAGGACAGTGGCGTACCAACTTATTTTTGAGGGGCGGGGGGGGGGGGGGGGGCGGGCATAACACATGCCTGCTGCCACCCCCCCCCTCTGCAAATTGTGGGGGGCAAGCGTCCCCCTTGCCCCCCGGTTGGTACGCCCATGCCCTATAGGATGCTTCTATGATCGTCAGTATCTTATTTTTTGGGTGTTCACCAGCATTCTAAGGGTGTTGGTGAACACCCTTAGATTCTTAGCCCTGGAGCATGGTGTGCCCTGGGATAAGATGATTTACACCCTTAAGGGTGTAATACTTTTAGTGTGTATGCTTAATTCACAAATTACGTAACAGCCCTGCTCGAATATGCATCCTTTTTGCTTCTAGAAGCCCTTAGCGAAAGACTCTTAGTTTCAACACTAAAAGCTTCAAACTTATCTTTTTGGGTTTGTCCTCGCCACAGGCCATCAAACTTAAGGATAATTTTTCCGAGACCATCGCTGCTACTTCCAATTTCATATGCTTTCACCCTGAAGTAGCAACCATTTTCTAGGAAGGCTAAGCAAATATTGGTGTTTCTTTAAAATTATTTTAGTGTTTTAAGCTTTGTTTGTGAAACATTTAGGGTGTTATCTAACATTATGTTTTTGGTGCCTGTTTGTTACTTGTGTGTTAAAAGTATAAATTTTGTTATATTACACGTATTTCTGCGAGTCAACGTGGTGTGCAATAAATCCTCTTCCATTTTATTCGGATGTCTACTACTTTCACCCCTGTTTCTATTCACGTTTTATCGAATAGTATACAGCCCCCTTATGTAATGTCAAAAAGGTATTATCAGGTGTTAGGAATGAGTAAATAAATAAATATGTTTGACATTAGGCTTTGAAGTTTTAATATAAAACAGCATACAAAAAGAACAAAAAAAATCAGGTAATCGCTTGGGACGGATGCGAATAACTATCAATTAAGCATGATGTTGCTTTTCTTTCATATATAAACGGAGTCCGGACACACGTGCACTTGCACGGGGAGAAGAGAAATGCTAGAAAAACAAAAACAATATCCAGTGTGGCATTCGCAGGTGTTAATGACAGGTGAATTACCATCGCCATCGGGGCATCCGTACTGAGATCTACATGAAATGTTGGAATGGCGTATATTCTCTCTCTCTCTCTCTCTCTTTCTTTCGTCTGTTATTCTCCTACTTTAGCTAGCCTTTCCGGCCATCCTCCCTGCGGCGGCCATTATCCTTGTGTCCGAAACCGTGCTTGGATTGGCTTGGCTTGGCTAGTTCGGAGGATCGTACGGAGTGTCACGCTTCGGGTGCGATGGCCAGCACGATTCGCGAGATGTTTCAAAACGCGATGATTGCTTCTCCCTTCAAAAAGCGCCACTCGAACAATTTCGCCCCTCCCCCCTCCCCCTCTTCTCCCCCTCTCCTCTCTATTTTATCCGGCTCTATTTCGGGTCATTGAAGAGATCCCGCCAGACGGACCACCGCTTGATGTTGACGTCACAGTTTCCGCCATTGTTCTCGAAATAGAGCAATGTCTCTTCAGACGCTTTTTTTTTCTTTCACGGGTGCGCGTTTTTGGGATGGTGTGGATAGATAGAGTCTACACGAAGTTCGGTTCAGTGACCGAGTTTGTGTTAATGCACAACGGTTCAGGAGCTCGCAAAAGCTCCTGGAGCGTAAATGTACCTAAAATATAAACTTAAAAAAAGTTGGCACATTTTTTTTAAAGTACGAATTCCGCCTTACACCGATATTGTAACCTTGAAGGGTGTAGTGTCTGCGTCTATACTAGAAAATCCCGCCTGCATGCTTTCTTTGACGTGAGTATTTGCGGTACGGAAATCGGAAGAACGCACTTGCGGTTTGCGCACAAAAAATAAACTCGTTTTTTTTTAATTGCGTGAAGTGATTTTTTTTTATGTTCCCATATTTGCCCGATTTTAGGTCGGTTTTCCGCATTTATGTTTTGTTCTTAATAATACTTTGAAATCAACGTTCTCGGCCCTACTTCATTGAGCGCATTGCTCTTGTGCAGTGAAGACATATATTTACACCAGCTCATGTTTCTGACGTCACAAGCTACGTCTGTGACGTCACACCTATAGGCGATTGCACTAGCTGTTGAACGGCGGATGCATGTGCAGAATCTGCGCTCTTCTCAGAACACGTTTCAGAACATGTGCAGGACAACTATTACGAGTAAACGCGCTTCTTTATCAGGACTGGGTTGGTGTACGGCTGTGGCTCACCAGAAATCGAGCAAACGCTTTCATGAGTATGGCAGACCGAGCTTGTACTGTAAGAGGTCAAGAAGGGACATGACATAGCGTTGCATAATTCGATAACAAACTTAGGTAACGTGACATATCAAAACAGGCAAAAAAACAACGCGGGCGAAGTCTGAAAAAAAAAAAAAAAGACAGCTACGTTTGAGATTTCGTCTCTGGTCTTGTTGTGTTTAGCAGAGTCCGCCGTCTTGTTTTTTGTCGAAGCTGCTCGAGTTTAGACACCCTAAAACTACACTGTTCTAAAACACATGGCAAGTTGAATCCCCGGCTAACCACATCAATCGACGATGTTCGTTCCAATCTGCGCCGCGTGTTTAAACAAAAATATATATATATATTTGTTGTACCTTCGTTACGTCAATCCTTCATCACCGTAGCTCCTCCCGTCCGGTCCCAATTAAAAACGGCGGCAAGCGGTCCTTTGTCGTCCTTGAACTAGAACAGTAACAACAGGGGGGCATTCTGCTCTGCTGGGGTTCCTCGTGCGCGCCTCGATGCAACGGGTATCTTTCTGGGACAACTGGACTAATGAGCGCGTGGAGCCGATCAGCCAGGAGGGCCCACTCGGTCACGTGTGCTAGTTACGTCACGCGGCCAATGAAAGGAGAGATAAGTCCGTGAAGGATGGACCCTGCTCTCGTCAAACGTGCGAGGAAATCTTCGCGAGACGAGCT
Organism: Ixodes ricinus; assembly: GCA_037355805.1. Lineage (NCBI taxonomy): Eukaryota > Metazoa > Arthropoda > Arachnida > Ixodida > Ixodidae > Ixodes > Ixodes ricinus. The sequence continues at coordinate 80,982 of JAZHYW010009386.1, read as the reverse complement.
CTCCCTTTATCGGGACTCGCTGGTCCGTGGCAGTGTTTCGCCGGTCTCGCCTAATTGCATTCGCTCTTGAAAAGAGCAGACCATAGCAGGCGGTCGACTTTTGTTGTTGATGTTGTTGTTGTTGATGCGGGTTGCTGCTGCTTTTTCCTATTTGGCGGGGCGAAGCATCTTCGATATGGGTCATTTCAGAGCAACGTAACATCGCTGTATGAATGTAAACGATATCGTGCCGGTTGCTCTGGCTAGACGAGAATTAAAAAGAAACGGAGGGGTGAACGCACTTTTGGTTAAGTCGCAGCTGAATATCGAAGCAGACGATGTTTATCTAATCTCGGGCAGGTATGCGAAGGGACCACACAGGCGGCATTTTAACATGCAGCTGGCATAAACGATTGTAAATAACAAAAGACTCCTCACAGAACGAGGTCGCTGTAAATGAGGCCAGTCCCATACAAAAATATTTGCCATTCAGGCGCCGTGTTTCGCCCAGCCATCCAGTTTAAGCGTGGATTAATTTTAGGGTTCTTTTAAATGCAGATGAGACAGCAAATACCGACGGCAATGCACCTCTTTCAAAAAACACCTCGGGCAGCATTGGCCGTCGTTATTTCCGTGTGATTGAATCCGAGTTCAGGCCGAACGCTGACGTCAGCGCTCGTGTCCAATACATGCTCAGAGTCCGTGCCCGAACAATGGCAGACTCGGATAGTCGTCGCGCATCCGCTACTAGGTGGCGCACACTTTTGAAAAAAGGGTCTATTTTGCTATTTTTGTGCTGCGCAATCGGCTTAATTAAGTGTGAATGTCGGTGCGTGGGTATGATGAACACAGTACAGATATTTTGCAAAGCATGCAACGTCGTCCGCGGCGCCGAAAGGAATGTCGGGAACACTAGGTACAATCGCGGTTGTAGCCAGGGTAGAGTATAAAAATCAAGATGATTAAGTCATGATTTCAATCTTGAGTTAAATCATACCAGTCTTGCTAGGATGATTTAAATCAAACATTTTCCGCGAAAAATAATTCAAAAGATTATTAATATTTACACTTTATGTCTACATTTTAAAGTTGTTCGTTGAAAGAAGCGATACTACCTCTAATCGGGCTGATAAACCTGGCGATCTTCCAGAGCTTTCCATACTCTCGAGCTCCTTTCCCTCAGTGCACACAGGTGGTGGAGCTCCTCCTCGCTTACCTCACTACTCCTCGCCATACATGGGTAAATTACTTTGCTCAAAAGTAGTTTAACTAGAATTACAATCACTGCTACGTGAAAAGTAATTCATTACAATTACAAATTACGCTTTGAAAAGTAATGCAATTAATTTACAATTACTTATTTTTGAAAGCGACCTGATTTGGGCCATATAACTTTAAACGAGTTGTTTAGAATGTGACGCATTTGTCCATTCCTTGCCGCAATATTTGAGGAAGCTTAAGCATCGCTGTATAAATGCCATGTATCGTTCTTTCTGTTTGTTAATTCTTGCTAAATCAATAATAGAACTTGACATTTTGGAGTAATGAAGTCCTACATTCTTAAATTTTCAATAAATAATAATAAATTAGTTTATATACTCGAAGACGCCAGATTGCTAAAGTAAAATTGGGTTGAACTACTTTTGTGCTAAGCAAATAAAAATGTGACAATTAGTCATATCTGAATATTTTAATAGTGTTCATATAAAACTACAGTCCACAAGCGCTAATACGACCACATTCACATGCAAACGTTTCATATTATTGTAAATTATTTGCATTGAGTTGAAATTATACTGGCTAATATTTACAAGAACCGAATGGGGCTTCCGAATCAATGGTGACAATATCCACAGGTTGCGAGGTCAGTCTCCAAAATGCTTATGCAAATATTATCCGAAGTAAAGACAACACGAAATAAACGTAAATGCCAAAGAAAACAAATGTGCGAGCTGACGGCACTAAAAGAGGAACGTAATACCTGGCAAAAAAAAAAAAAAAGAAAAAACTAACGTCATAGACAATTAAAATTCCCACCCTCGGCTGAAAGCTGAAGCTTAATTTTGCGTCTTTCAATATTTTGGTATCTTTAGCTATTCTGCTCGCACCGCGGACGGTGCCGCACGGTGCCGTTAGGAGGATTGTCTCTCAGCCTGCAGTTTGAGCTACAGAACAACAAACAACGCTACGCTATTTTTTGTGTTGTGCGCTTGTGTTTATGTGTGCGAGTGTGCCACCGAGCGCTAGGCCGCTTGTGCGAGCGCTGAGGCTTTCAGAGAGGTTCCGTCGGTGCTGCAAAGTCTTACAAAAGTAATTGTTCCTAAATTTTGCAATTACTGACGCTAGAAAGTAATTAAATTACAACTATGATTTCTTTTGGACTCGAAAGCAAGCAATATCAATTACAGAGAAAGTAATTAAAGTACAGTAAATCAAGTACAGTAATTGAATTACTTCCCAGAGTATGCTCCTCGCTTACTCCTCTGGTCACACGACCTCCCCGTTAACCAATCAGCGTCGAGAACCTCACTCCTCCTCTCCCACCCGTCAATTAATCAGCGTCGAGCCTCGCGGCCACGCTTTTATCCAGGCTTCAGGGAATGCCGAACACCTAGCCAAAGAACGTTTCACGTTAAAAGGAAGCTGCTTTTGTTCTAGTATGGCAGGATTAACATCAATAAGGAGTTGCCAATTCACCTGTTGGGGATACAGTCATTGCTTCCACGTTGTTTTCAGCAATCGAACGGATCGATCAATCAGTCTGCCATGTTTAAAATAAATCACTATTTCCTTGCTACATTGATTTAAATCAAGTAAGTCTGATTTACATAAAACAGCTGATTTCATTTGATTTTAATCAAAATCATTATTGTTTCCCACCCTCGTTGTAGCAGACGGCAGAGACCATCTTGGAGGCCACGGCAAGCGGACGAGAGCAGGCGAGAAAGGTGCGCTACCCTCTCACTCTCTTTAGTGTGACGTTTTAGATGCGGCGGGCGAAATGGAAGCGTGCAGGACTTCGCGCATAGCCTCTTGGGATTTTTGCAAAGGTCTATTGCCACCAAGAGCGCGGCTTGGAGAGATCCGCGCTATGTGTGTAGATAATAGATGGGAACCCAACGTTCCCCTCTAACCGGATGTTGGTGCACTCTACGCAGTTCGTGCCTCGTTCTTTTACTAACGAACGCTCTGACCCACGTTCTGCCCGTGCACGATGTTGCCCCTATGACAGAGCGATTCAGAATGTGTTTTGCGGGTCGTTTTCTGTGAGTAGGTAAACTGTCACGGAACGGCGCCGAGAAGGAGCGGCAAGCTCGGTGCACTACACAGTTCAACCGCTAGCGTGGAAATTGACGTCGTGACTTGAGGTCACATGGCCTAAACACAAATACAGTTTCCCCGCTAAATTTAGCAGTGGAAATCCACGTAACGTAACCCGATGTCACGTGAGCAAGGATAGGATTAAGTTCTCTACGCTACGATTTAGCGGCGTAAATCGACGTCACGTTACCAATGAAATCATCCAGTTTCTCCGCTATATTTACCCGAGGGGAAGGGGGTGCGGGTGAGACGAATCATATAAAGTATTCAAGTGTGGAGCTTCTGCGGGTCACACTCTGTACTCCTGCAGAGTATGCCAGCAGTGATCAAGCTTGCGTAAATTTTTTTTCTTTGATCGCGCTTTCCAGAAGTTATCAATCGGTTCTGTTTTTTAAAATAACAATAATAAATAATAATAATAATAATAATAATAATAATATTTAATTAATAATCTTTTATTTCAGACGTGTATCGCGTCTCAACCAAAGCGAAACAAATAATGATTTAAAATAATGATATATATTTTATTTAAATCAGACTAATTTGATTTAAATTGCTGTAGCTGGAAAAATGACCACATGCATTTTTAAACATGGCAGATTGATTGATCAATCCATCCGATCATTGATACCAAGGAAGAACAAAAAAATTATCGTAAATTTGAAGTACAGTTTAATTAACTACTCTTTATTCATGTAACCCTAACCATAATAGAAAAAAAGCAGCTGCTTAAATGATTGGCTTTGTGAACGCTGTAACAACGTGCAAAATACAGCGGCGGCTTTCTTGACATACACTACAGAGCATGCGGTTGTGTCCCCACTGTTTGATAGATGCTTAGAATTGGAAACAGTAAGGCTATGATAACACGTGAAATGGTAGAAACCAGGTGACGGTGTCGAACCGAAATGTTTTTCGTTCCGGTTTTCAGTTCCGGTTCAGGGAAAACGGTTCATGTCCGGTTCAACTCCGGAGTGAAAAAATAAAGGCTCGAACCAGTTCGAACCGGTTCGTACTCATATGCTACAGAAACAATTGACGACAGCAAAAGATAAACTATGCATATTTTATAAACGTGTTACATATAAAAAGCAAGAGGCTGACATTACTGTGTGGAAGAACGAGCTAGTGCTGGGGCACCTCGGGACGTGGGTGAAAGCGCAGTTCAATGTCAGGCAGCTGACCGAAGAAGCAAGGAACATATCCGGGGAAAGACGGCACCTCTGAGACGATCAAACGAACTTCAGCGCAGAAAAGCCTCGCTCCACGCTGACCTGGATCGCAGGCACTCCCAGAGATACTTGCGCCAATGGGTAGCGTTTTGGATGTCGTTCCCTTCTCTCCTCCCAAAACTGTAACACGTTAGCGTCCCTTAAATGCCGTGGCTTTTTGTCTAAAAATGCTCAGAAGAGCCGTGCGCCTTGATGTTTGTGTTTCTGAGGAGAAAACGTTTTGGTCCTTGCTGTTTCAGCTACCAGAGATCGAAGCTGTTTTGCTGTTCTCTGTTGCTGTAACTGTTGACTGAATCCCTCCCCCCTCCCTCCTCTTCCCGGTGCAAGACTTTAATTTTGGACAGATTATTAAATCCGCTGAGTTATTTTTAAAGCAGATTAGGATGCGCCACAGCATGGCAACTAGTGCAGGTTCTAAAATATCCATCGGCCTTTTAGTCTTATCCGATCAGTTGTACAATGAAATCAAGGCGTTTGAAATAAATTTTACACAACTCTACAAAATTGAAGACAAGAAACACCAAACAAAGCTCGGACTGAACGCAAAAAAAAAAAGGACAAAGAGAGGTATAGACAACACCAGGCGTCTTTTCTATACTTCTCTGTCTTTTTTTTTTGCGTTTAGTTCGAGATGAAAAATTAACTAGCCCAACTCACCGTTTTGCCCAACAAACAGGCTCATTAACTGGTCACTTCTGCTTACGTGACGCATCGGGTATGTTCTATAGTGATAAATTTTCTTTGATGAGCCATCTCCGGTCCCCTAGGAAGGTTGAGACGAATGTGGGCATTTGTCAAAGAAATACATAAGACCAGAAATCCCGGACAGTTTATAGTTACTGTGCTCATTTCGTTTGAGTTCTCGAGACGAACTTTATAAATTATGAAGACGACCCTTATGTGAAAACCTGATAATGGAACGCTACAAAGCTTTCCTCTACCGATTTTCTCGCTTTTTGACTTCCCACATGAACGAAACAACGCAAAATAATTGATCCGTTTTGCCCAAGAACGAAAAAATAATTATTTCGGTCGCAAGTTCAACCTGACTTCGCGTATGAACCGAAAACAGCATGGAAAACATATCGGTTCCGCTCCGGAGCGAAAAAATTATATCGTTCCGGTTAAACTCCGGTTCGCGCGAAAAGTACGATTTTTTCCCGGTTTTCGGTTTACGGTTCGGGTTCGGTTCAATACCCTGGTAGAAACCGAACTCATTGATTACTTAGGGCTTAGGCAATACGTGCATCGCTATGCCTTCGATAGTGCTATTTGAAAAGGAACTTGCTTTCCTGAGATCGAGATAATGCTGTTTACCTTGAGCATGCCCTGTGATGGTTGTTTTGTGTTGCATTTTGGGACGAGGGTTGGCTACAAATACCATGACACGTTTCAATAAAAATCAGTTAAACGTTGCACCTCGTTTGTGTCCAGTCCTTCCTTCGCCCTCGTCTTTGCTGCGCACGCACAAGTTTTATGACTTGACTTTTTTTAGTTAGCTTTTATCACGCTCTCATTCGCTGGCAATACTACATTACTTTTTGCTAGTTTTGGCTTATTTTTTTCGCGTTCTGATTTGCTTGCAGTAGAACATTACAGAAGTGACGATGGAAGTGGAATGTAGAAAGAAATCTGATTTGCTCCGAAGAGCAACACGTTTTGCACGTGTTCAGCCCGATCTTAATAGTTCTTGCTCGGTGATTTTTAGAGCGCAGCTCTTAGGCGCCCGTTTCCGTGTTTCGCGGCATCGGCGTCGGCTCCTAATCGCGCTAAATTTAGTGGCAAAATTGACGTCACGTGACCTCAACAGTAATTCGATTCCGCGCTAAATTTAGCGGGAATTGAATTGCTGTTGAGGTCATGTGGCATAAATTTTTCAGCTAAATTTAGTGGGGAAACGGGGAGGAGGGAGAAGGGGAAGAGGAGTGGGGAGAGGAGGGAGGAGGAAGAAAGGAGGAGGAAAAGGGGCATTCCATCCCCTCCTCCTCCTCAAAAGCTGCGCTCTAATTTCGCATTACAGAGTAAACGTCTCATTTTATTTTTAGAGCGCAGCTCTTAGGCGTCCAATTCCGGGTTGAACGGCGTCTACGTCGCCGTCGGCATAACCGCGTGACGTCACCAGGGTCATGAGTGATGTCACGAGGGTCGCGGGTCACGAGTGACGTCACACGTGATGTCTCACGGGCATACCCTCCCCCTTCCTCCTCCCCAAAAGCTGCGCTCTAATTCGGCCTTGCAGAGAATTGTAAACGTCTTTAATTTTTTTTTCAATTTATTTCACTAGAACACAAATGCACATAGAGAACATAAAAAAATTATACAAACAATACAAACACTTTTTTTAAAAAATTATTTTTGTGGGATAGTTTTAATCATTGGTCCAGCTAGGGGCGGACGCAGGTATTTCCAGGGGGGGGGGGGGATGGGGGGTCAGCGTATCATATTTATTTACAACCCCCCCCCCCTCGTTTCCCCGCTCTAGATTTTTACACATGCAGAACCAAAGGTGCATGTGTAAAGGTGTGTGTATTTCCAGGGGGGTGGGGGTCAAAACATCCGGACCCCCTCTCTGAATCCACCACTGGCTCCAGCCAACATTATTTTGTGCGCGGCTGACTGACTGCGTGCTGTGCCGCAGCATTGATCTCTCGTCTTATGTTGTATTCACATACCTGAGGCTAAAGAGAAGTCATCTTAATTGTTTATGACTACATAGTGTTTCGGAGCGCTACTCTGGCTTAAAAGAAAAATCGTATACGTAAACCAACAAACAAAGTGCATTGAAACTTTTCAGAAGGCTGTCTTGAGGTGGTGCATTTCTCATACTCGAATTTCATAATACGGGGTGTCAGAAAAAAAAATTAAGCTTTCGCTTTTTTTTCCTATGCCAATCCTACTGGTTGACGCAGCTACTCAACGATGGTACCAGACACGATCTGCTGAATCTGTTTTCGGGTGTTAATCTCAAAGAAGCTTTCACGTTTTTGCTTCATATGTTGCGCTATCTGTGAGTTTTTACCATTTTCCTTTCTGGGCATAGAAAAAAAAAACACACACACAAACACACAAAAATTCACAAGATTTTGTTTTAGGCTTATATTTTTCTCCCTAAGACGTACACCCATGAAATTTGAGTATGATAAATAAACCCCCTAAAAGATAGCTTTTGTATAAAGTTGAATGACACTCGTAGGAATTTTTTTACGCACGAGAACATGCTGGCGAAAAGCACGTTCGCTCGTGCTTTTCGCCAGCATTTCTAGGACCAACCGCCAGGATCACGACACCCGACAGCGTGACACTCCGGCTTTTACGGGTCCACTTTCGATGCATGGGCAGAATAGGACGGTAAACACAGAAGTCGAAAACGCGTTCCAAACACCGTAAAAAAAGAAAAAAGTATTTTTACACGCATTTATTTATGCCTCCTAAATTCCCTTATATTCCCCAAAACAAGCCGAGATAGGGAATACCAGCGAGCCCTAGGGAACCCTAGGGAACTCTGCCGGAGCAGACGATATTTTTTTCTGCCGGTCAACTCCTTGTCCGCCGTGTGAAATGGCCGGCGGTCTGTAGCAGGACCGGTCCCCGCATAATCTCTCTTCGCCCGTGTCCGTTTATTTTTGTTGTCCCTTTTACTACTCCGTTTTAGCAACAAAAAAGGGAGAAAACAGCGCGGCAAAGGAGCACGCTTTCGAGGTCGCATTCCTGCCACCCGCCAAATCGCGAGGCGGCGGTGCTTTCATTCTCACGGTAACGTTCACTTTTTATTACTCGTCGTCACAAAACGCGCCACCACAAAACGCCAACAACCTCAACAACAACGCACACGCACTACGCCGGAGCTTCAGAACGACAGCCGTTCGTGCCGTTCTGTTTGTTTGTGTGTGTATGTATGTGTTTTTTTATCCGAAACTGACTTGAGTCAAAGTCAATGGCCGGTGAACGAAAGCTGCCTGCCAGCCAGCCAAAGCCAAAGCGCCAAAGTAGCAGACAAAAAAGCGCGTTGCTTGCTTGAGCTCTTGCTCGTTTGAACCGAGGTTTTGACAGGTGTCATTTTCGTGCTGCTCGGGAGTTGGCCGTGAGTACGGCCGTACTTCCGGGTCATCTTTATCCGTCGCTGTATTGACACGGATCGCCTTCATTCGACATCGGAAACCGCAGCTAACTGCGGCGCTTTTACAACTCTAGCGTCTGGGTTGGCTCCTAAAGCGCTCTCGAGAATTGATGCGTGTTTTGAATGTTTATTTTGCGTGTGGTTCGAAAAATAAGCGGGTGCCAAACGTGCCGAACTCGAGGACGGCTGGCTTGCTCGACCTTATTTATATAAGCGGGCGTGGGAAGAAAATTTCATCTGTACCGCGTTTCTTTTTCCGGAATGTAAACAAGCTAAGATGAAGGTATCAGTGTCGGCGTGGGTACTGCATAGGAGGCCAGCTAGTTTTCCATCTGATATATCTCCAAATGGTTTATGTGCGAGGTGCGACGAAGCTAGAATAACCAAAGGATGCCGAGCTGGATAAGTTGCTCTCTAGAAGTAACTGATGTAAATCACAGTCGGTGTTCGTTGAGCTACAATGTAATTAAGTTGCGACCTCAGCTCCATGAAAATTTTGTTTTTATCATTGAGTAATTAGTGCTAAAAATATGAGTAAGCAAGTTACATTTCAAAAGCTTCTAAAGTATTCCGTGACAAGCTAGTGTGCCTAATCTGGAGAGAAAAAAATATTGAGTTACATTATGATTTGACCCTGGCAGGCTTTCAAGCCTGCCGTTACAGTTGCAGTAACTGAAATTTCATTGTGACTTCAGAGCCATATTTAGTGTTTAAAATTGTAACTATTGACACTGGCGGCTGGCTCGGACATTTCCGCATGACTGTGACCGACTTGCGTCGCCTCCGCTGCGACTGCTTGCGATGACGGCACACTGCTGCCTATCTGTCAGGTAGTGCTGGAACTCTTCAGATCTGCACATATTTTCTCATTCTTTACGCATCATTCCTTCACCGTGGGCTCGATATATTTCTGACAATGTCGAAAGCGACTAATTCCCGCGATAGTATGTTTGGTCTCGCTAATGGCGCAAAACCATCGGTCTATATAGTCGGTGACAAGTTGAGAACCCGGTAGTTGTTCCGCCTACAGCACGCGCTCATTGCCTTCCACCGGGCTTTGGCCGTGCGTGCAACGTAAGTGTTATCGAAGGCGAAAGGCTGGCGCTTGGGGCAAAGCATCTAAGGGGTCTCACCCTGTTGCCGATTATACAGGGTGTCTCGAGTGGACTTTCTGCTGTAAAACGAGCTGGAAAAATTGGCACCTGCACGTGGAAAGCTCCAACTTTTGCCAAACGTGCATAGAGCAAATTAGTCTTGCCGCATGAAAATTCTAGGCGTAGTTCTCTTTCCGTAACAAATCAACAGCCAAAAAACTTGCCAAAGTCCACGTTAGGCCCGTTAGTGCAGACGACCGAGTTACCGACACTTTTGACTCGTGGCACCATCTCCCGAACAGGCGCGGCGAGCAGACAACAGAGTGCGTCATCTGATTGCTGCGCCCATCGCCGCGGGTAAATGGCGTCAATGACTCGGGCCTCTGCAAACGCGCCCAACCTTGACTTTGACAAGTTTGTTGCGCTTGTTTTTTTTACGCATCAAGACTGACCTGCTCAGTGCACATTCGTTGAAAGTTTGAGCTTCATATGTGCAGGCACCGATCTTTCCAGTTCGTTTTACGGTGGATGGTCCGCTCAAGACACCCTATAGTTACGCGCTGATCGGAACTGTTCCAGGGCTCTATGACAAAGGGCGCCAGTCGTATTCTTTCGTACGTAGTCACAAGCTGTAGTAGCACACTCGGCCATGCTCGGACACAGATGCGGCCCTGATGAGCGATTGCACCGCCATTCCCCTCACAGTTCTGTCTTGTCGTTGCAGACGATGGGTTAGGCCTTTTCACGCGTCACGCACGGATGGAAGGCGATGAGACGACTTCGCACGACATGGTCTTCTCCCTGGATCCCCCGCCAGTCGCTGAGGATGCGAGCTCGGAAGAGGACTTGTTCGAGGGCGAGGGAACCGTGGAGGCGCCTCCATTCGGCGCCAAGCCCCTGGCGTCTCCGATCCACGACGCGCTGCACCGCATCGTCTATCTGTGCGACGGCCGCGACGAGCGGCGTCGTAACCTTGGACAGGCTCATGGAGGTCATCGAGACCAATGGTTTCTCCACTTCGAACCAGGTACCTCCGTATGCCCAGCGCCGCGGGTTATACGAGCTTGAACGGACCAGCGACGTGTTACTGAGCTACGTTTCTTCTCGTGTTCATATATCCTGGAGCGCATATAGGAACACACTTACGTAGCTGTCAAAACACAAGGAGGAACAAAGCAGCATAGAGGGACGGTTGTCTTTCGGTTTAAATGTCTTCCAGTTGCCATTTCCGTGTCTTTGTGTGTGTTTGTCCGTGTGCCTCTGAATATATTCCTGCCCCCAACTCCATCCCGTGCGAAAATTTGAGATCGTTCCCTCTAAAACTAGTGTCACGTCCTTATATACTAACTGGCCTTGTCTAGGTTTATATGTATTCTGGGTTTTCTTTCTGTCTGTAGGGTGTCTGAAGTCACCAGGCTCGATCTAAAATGGACCGTAAAAATCGGCGCCTGCACAAAACAGTCTTAACTTTTCGTCCAAGGTGTATTTCACAGGTTGGTTTTTCTTGTAAAATCACAAAGTCTAGTTCTCTTTCTGTAAAAAATAGGGCTAAAAACTTGCCAGAGTCAATGGCGGGCGGCAACGCAGACGACCAAGTCGAGTTGCGGGGACTGTATACCTGGAAAGTCAAATAACTTCCTATCTTTTTTCACAGCCACATCCAGAAATGGAGGCCAGCCGTTTGACTCGCGTTCGACTGTGAACTGAATCTATGGTTCGACGAAGTTGAAGTGTTTGTGAAGGCGGTCGATTTCTCTGGTCTTGACAACACAAAAGCAATCATCCAAGTAACATAGAAACAGGGTGGGTGTGTGGGAGAACGTGCTTATGGCTTTTTGCTTTACGGCTTCCATTGTGAGGTTGGCTACTGTGATAAACACAGCGGCACCCATGGCTGTGCCACAACTTTGCTCGTAGAAGTGACCGGTGAAAGAAATGTAGGTGTTCGTCAGGCACAGTTCAAGCAGGCAGCTTGTCTCATTCACCGAGAGGTGGGCTCTTTCAGGCAGGGTCATGTTTGACGGAAGCGCCGTTCTGACAACGGACGCCGCGAGTCGAATGAGAATACTCGTGAAGAGAGATACCACGTCAAAGGAAACATGGCTCTCATCATCGTTTGAAGTCAGATCCGAAGCGAGTTGGACGTAGTGGGCGGTGTTCTCGACACGCGTGTTGGTCTTTCTCACGAGCGGAAGGAACGGACGATGGAAATAATTTAATTTGACGGCGCTCGTAGCCAGGATTTTATTTCGGGAGGGGTTCAGCGGCATTATTGCCCCCCCCCCCCCTTCAATGACGAAGCAGGGTGAACTCGGCGGTGCGGACGCTCGCGCAAAGATTAGGGAGGCGCTGTTAAGAAAAAACGGGTAAAGCTGCATTGTCATTTTTCAAAACGGAGCAGGCTTCATTTACAGGAATACAGGCATGGTGGCTCACTGTTCTACCGTAGTTGCGGCCCACCAACTTTAAAAGCTTCCTTACAGCACATAACTCCTTCCGCTTTTTGAGTTACCACTGCATTACCAACACAGGCCGGCCAGACAAAACAAAAAAACAAAAACAGTTATACTGTCATAAAAAATTAAACAGCAACACACTGAAAAATTGCAAAATTAGAGCAAGCGTTTATGCAGAAACACTTAACAATATTCCAAGCCGCCATTAAAATGGCCGAGACAGCTGAAGTCGAAATTTAGATGCCGCGAGGAACAAGTCGATGGCAACGTCACCGCTCTAACATTCCCGCTTGAAGCACGGAAGAGCATTTTTAGCGTTCCGTGTTCCTTCATTTCATAGATTACCTGATCACAAAGTTAGATGGGAGATTTAAAAGCACCGACGTACGTTTCAATTACTTTCGTCGCTTCTGCCTGCAAAGATCTTGGAAAGCGGGGCAGGTCTCGGCGCTGAAGAGTTTTTGGAGCTCCATTCAAGCCTGGTTTCATTTCCTGAACTCCAATGTGAGCTGCTCATATGGGCTACCAAATGCAAGTGGGAGAAATGTGAAACGCCCGTCACGTATGCGCTACATGCGGTCGCTCCCTGTCCGGAGGCCCTATTCCCAAACGTTCATCGTCTCCTCAAGATCCTAGCGACTCTGCCCGTAACAACGGCGGAAGCTGAAAGTTCGTTTTCTTCACTACGACGGTTGAAAACATACCTGAGAGCGTCCACTTCGAATGCGACTGCTCGGTTTAGCGCTTTTGAATGTTCACCGCGACATGGAATTTCAAGCGGAGAACGTCCTGGATATTCTTTGCCGTGAAGGCAGGCGGCTGCATCATAGGAACTTGGCATAAATGAAATGATCAAGGGAGTTTATAAATTGCTTTCTGAAATAACTAGTCACAGTTACTTTTTTATTTGTGGTAATTTACTGCGTGCTAAAGAACACTACTACTTCAAGGTGTTCAAGGCAGCAGAGGGGTGTACGGACGTCACGTGCAAAAAGTTAAAATTATCTTTTAAATCGAAACCGTTCATCTATTTCAATTATAAAATAGTGCGTAACGCTGTTGAACTAACCGAATGTTCTTTGGCGAACGCTTTTAACCTGCATTTTGTGAACATTAGAAGCGGGATTGTTACAGTAAAGTATTGCGTTTCTGATGATAGAAACAGCAGCTCGATTTTTTTAGATCTGGTTGGAGAACCTGAGGTCATTAATGTGATTTTACAACTTAAGAAAAGTGGAGCTTGTGACGTCAATGGTTTTCAAATAAGGCCTGTTAATTATGTTTTTCATTTATAAGCGTCAGTGCTAACGCATATATTTAATCTTTCTTAGATGACTGGTGTTTTTCCTAAACGAATGCAAATAGCAAAAGTGTCAGTACTACACGAAAAGGGGAGTGTAAATGTTATGGGTAATTACAGACCGATTTCTATATTGCCAGTATTTTCTAAAGCACTTGAAAAGGTACTTCATACACGTATAACTATTTTTTCAACTAAGCATAACTTGATATGAGTTTGGTTTTATAAAGCATAAATCTACCGAGGCTTCCCTACTCATCCAGAAAGAATTCATCTTGAAAATTTTGAAGAAAAAATTGTTCTTGGAGCATTCATAGATTTCACAAAGGCTTTTGATTGCCTCAATCATGAAATTTTACTGGCAAAATTGGATACATATGGGATTCGAGGGCATGTCTTAAAGTGAGTGAAGTCTTACTTACAGCATCGAATGCAATTAGTTTATATTGATGGATATTCGTCAAGTTCTAAGCGTATTCTGACTGGTGTTCCACAGGAATATTAGGTCGTTTTCTTTTAAATATTTACGTTAACGATATTGCAACATACGACGGAAATAAACTCTTTACTAATAATTTTAGTCGAAAGCACGTAATTCTTATCAGTACTGAAGGTGTGCGTGAGCGCAGCGCCACCCTTTGCTTACAGTGCAATTGTTTTTATAATTCATTTAATATTACATCACTGACATTGATTTATATTACCACCATGTGTTCGTTTTATTATGTTCGCTTTGGTTTGATTGAACTGTGTATTTTAGTGAGGATAGTTTGTTATACTTTATTTTGAAATTGCCATCCTTCACGCCACAAATGTTTCAAAATATCCGTTCTCTATATATCTGAGATCAAGTTCCGCATCCCATTAAATATATATAAATGAAGAAATATTGCCCGTTTTATTTATTTGAACATTTTCTACCCCACAAACACTCTTCCCGAAAACATATAAGTTGGAGATAGTCCGCGCTCCCCCTTTGCTCCATGCCCCGCGCAAAACCGATTGTGGTGGCGTCTTGAAGTCGGCTACAGGGCAGAGCGGGATTGGAGGCTCGCGAATATTCGGTATGCCGTAGAACGCAGGGGTAGAGCCGTTTCGGCAGTTGAAATTCAGGTAGAGGGCCTGAGACTCCGGATATTTATTGAAGAGATGGTAAAGTGCTTTGTTTAAGACTCCTTGGATTTTTTATTTTGGGACCTTCGGTAGCATTGTGTACACCTTGGTGTTCAGAAGTTTGTGCACCTTCTTTTCACAGTCCAGCGCGGTTCAACACCACTGTGCTATTTCCTTTGTCGGCAGGGAGAATTACAATTCTGTTGTCTTCCTTCAGCTTCCTGAGGGTGAACCCTTCTTCTGTGCTATAGTTCAAATGCTCTTCTTTGGTTTACCTTTGAATGTGCGCCAATGGCTTTCAAGTGAGCTCTTCATGGGTGCAAGGCTCTGGCTTGTGTAAACCCTCCTCAACGAATGCTACCATCAGTGCAAGAGGAGGATATACAGTTGTGAAGTTGAAGTTTCTTCCTTTCACCAAAACGAGTGTCTCGGTCAGAAAGAGCACTTTCGACGAAAGGTTTTCGACGAAACCCTCATTAATAATTTGAGGGACGATGGGCTAACCCTGAAGAGAGCTAAATCTTCTTCTAGTGCTCAAGTCCTTTACTAGTGGTGGCTGAAGATTATGCAAATTCGCTGATGCCCAGAAAAACCTTAGGCACACAAAATGGAGGGCAGCGCCTCGTGTGGGGGGAAACAAAAGATATTTTCCAGAACGTCTGCACAGACATGAGTATGACGGGAAGAAGAAGGACATCCGAGGCAACGCGCTGGCGGACCATACTGAGAAGACCTGCTTATCATCGCCTTCAGCAGCACTTTCATCCTCGACAGAGAAAGAAACTGGAGGGGACGCTGCTCTTATTAGAACCTTGGCACATACAGAATACAAACAACAACCTGAACCGACCCACCGGAAGGCTGCCAAGCAGCTATATACACGGGCTGCGATGCATCGCACACAAAAACAGAAGAGGAAGAAAACAATACCGGCAGATAGAAGAAAGCAACGACAGATTGCGACCTCTGGGCCCACATACAGTTACCCGTGAACAAGGAGCCGAGCCGGCTTCGAAATGTCGGCCTTGACAAAGAAATTGGTTAGAGTTTACTAAGTGCATCCTTCATATGTTGTTTCTATATTTTGTGCCTTCGGTTAATCATTTTACTTTATATCTAAACCTATCTAGCTCTTTTTTTTAATTTCTTGAATCGGATTGATTTCACAAGGATGTGATCTGATAATTGATGAGCAATACTCAGAAGTTTTGACAATTTTGCATTAGCTTACCACAACGATCCGCCGTGTAACAATAACAACAACAAGTTGGAATTAACTTTCTAGAAAACAATGTTAGGATACGCGAATTTCTCACATTTCGCTGAAATGTAGCAGGATGTAGCGTAGTAAGCAAGTTTTCACAAATGGCGTAACAATTGTGCTTCTTGGGACAACTATTAAGGCATTAGAATAAATGTCTACTTCCGTCACAATTACTTGTGCAGACGATTTTTTGCGCTTGTAAAAACAGGCGCACCGACGGCGTTGGCGTAAAGTGCGTAAATTAGGCATATCGCTAGCAATTGACCAGCTCCGCTTTGCCATTGGTACTTCGATGGCACAGCCATTGATGTGTGGAAGCAATATTGTCCATGCCATTCTTCATTCTTTTTTTTCATTGGGGAATCGGTGCATCGAAAATGCCACTGAGGAATTGGTGCATTCAAAATGCCCCTGGGAAATTGGTGCATCGAACATGCCGTTAAACATGAAGAGTCCACGGGTGCTAGTGGGGCATGTTTAGTGCACAGAGTGTGGTACATGACTTCAATGCCGCCACTACTGTTTTTGCGAGTGACCATCCAACCATGTTTTACCTGCCGGACGGGCTTACGTGTCCCCATTGCGTCAGCCCATAGCACGCTGGAGGCCACAAACGTTGCATTCTGCAGGCTGGAAGAGCAGGTGCGATCACATTTGGAGATCACCAACACCATTTGGCGGGCTAGTTGGTCATGTCTAGGGAAATAAATAAAATGAGCTAAGGACGAGGACAGAGTTAGAAACAAGTACGACACACAAAGATCAGCAATTGTGGCATGGAGGGTACGCCGACTGGTGGCGACTCGAGCAACCTATGCGTGAAAAGCGTGTGTAGGTATCGCAACAAATCCCTATATCCCCAGCGATTGTCCGATGGCGGGGTTGCAACCTTACCCTGGGGATTCGAGCACCGAAAAGCTGTAATCCTCAGAGTATGCCATGCTAACTAGCCTACTAAGTACGTGCTTTTCTACAATCCAACAGACCCATGTAAAAAAAGACGAAGGACCGAACAGTGAACCTCGACTCATCGTCACCTTCCCCTTTGTGACGCCCAGGACGAGAGCACGCTGACCTGGGTGCACTCTGCGCTGTGCCGCGAGAGCGAGGCCGAGGGTCTCGTGGAAGACGTCGGGTCCGGCCGCAAGGACGTTCTGGTGAACGTGCTCACGTCCAGGGTGATTCGGGGAGCTCCTGAACCACTTCCAGAAGGAGTCACGCCTGGAGTGAGTCGAAGTGACTTGGACATCTAGCCTTATCCCCAATCGCTCTTGACAAAAACTGTCACCCTGGTGGGGGGGGTCTGTGGACATTCTGCTCAAACAAGTACTCTGCCGTTTTTTATTGTTTTTTTTCGTGATCGTTGATTTGTTTTAAGTTTGGCTAAACACATCAATAGACAGGACTGAACTTGTAACCCGAGTATTATGTAAAAATATGTTTTGTTTTCTTGCAAAGTTATTACTGACAACACTGAAAAAAGTGATGCTGGCGGCAGGCACGGGTTCTCTGTTTGGCCAGTAGAACTTGTTCCCAAGTGATTGTGGGCTCTCAATAATTCAAACTCGGATATTTTGTATGTCTGGTTAATTCAAACAAATTTCAAAATTTTGGTTGTCCAAAGGCAGATAGGCTCCCTCTTTCTCGAACGGAAAGGAGGAAACGAGGGAGGGCTTCCTTCTTTCCGTCCGCTCGTTGGCCCTTAAGGTGCAGTCCAGGCTCCGTCGCAGCCTGCGACCGCGACGGTGAGACCGCGTTTCCCTAATTTGTCTCCTCCTCTGCAGTGAGTCCGACGTCGGACTGCCGCTGTTGCTGGACCCAAGTGAGTGCGGGATGGTGTCGCCGGCCGGCCACGTGGGTGGCGGCGATGCCGGTGACGGTGCCGTCGGCGTCCGTACCTCCTCGCGTGCCGCTAAATCTGGCAGCTCCCCCTCAGGTGAGGGGTCTTCCCTAACCCACTAACTCCCCGGACGGGGCTCTAGGCCATTGGTTCTCAAAGGTTCTGGCTTCGCGGAACCCTCGGTGTCTTTGTCGACCAACATTCTGGGAACCCTTCCCTGTCTCGGCATTGAGGCATCACAGCGGTGCAGTACCTACAGGTCCTCCAAACAATGATGCGCATACTACACTCCGTTGCACACCTAAGCTAAGACTCCCTGCGGTTGAAGTCAGGTTCTCGTTGGACAAGTAGTACGTCTCTCTTTCGTCGCGTGATAACGCTCCTGCCCATACCTCGGCATGCAGTGAGACGGGTTGGGTGATAAAAAGGGTCGATTGGTCCGGCGGGCCGGTAGCTTCCACTGCAGTCTTGGTTTAGGGGCGAACGGAGTGAGTAATTGGCTTCGCAGTAATGTATCAGGGGGGGGGCTCGACTCGGATCTTCTTTAACGGTGTATGCTGAGGGGGCAATGCTGCTTCTAGAGCTTTATTTTATATAACTTGGGATCCAATTCAAGTTAAATTTACGTGCTTATCTGCCCTTTATAATTGGACGACAAATATGTGCTTGGTTTTGATGTAGTCTAATTTAGTTTCCATAATGTTGGGAGTTTCGCTTTGCAAAAATGATAGGAGAGGCACAAGACAAGGTGGAAACGTTGCAATCAGACGATAAACAAATCTCGGCAAACTAAAAGAGCTGTGTAAATCAGTACAGATATAAATAGAAGCTTTAGGACGATTTACAAATTTGTTTTTTTTTTAGACTTGCAATTTTTTAGTTTTAACATTATTTACTTTGTACACGAACTATGAAGGCATCTATAAAAAAAAAACTTTCAGCCTTTCCACTCTGGCGAAGAAGTAAGACCAGCAGAGCTGTACAATGGAAAGTAATGGCCGGCCGCAAGTCGGCAAACCAGAGTGGAGAGGCTGCCACCATCTATGAGTGACGGCGGCAACCAGACATCTGGCTTGCCACCGTCGCTCTATAGATGGCAGTAAATGTCCAGAGTTCGGTGTCTTCATTTTTTTTTTTGCGGGGAACACGATCCTTGGGGAAACAAGCCCTTAACAGTTTTGCTGTAAAAAAACCTGTTACCTTTTAACACATGTTGGATGCATCGCACATGCACCCACCAGAGAAAAAAAAATTTACAGGAGGACTTAAGATCTGCTTATGCGTAGGAGGGCGAACATATATCCTACATATATTAAAGTTTAGGACGACGTCCTAGAGATCGATGCCAAGTACGGCATCTAGGACAACATCGAGGACGACGTCAAGGGCCGACGCCGAGGAAGATCTCTCGGACGACCTCAAGGACGACATCAAGAATGGCGTCTCAGGATGACGCCGAGAGTGGCATCCTGAAGAGGACGACGTGTAGGACGATTTCCAGACCCACCTCTAGGACGGCCGGGCCGAGGACGACGTTAAGAACGACGCCTAGAGGAGGACACTTAAGGAGGCTGTGGAGTATTTCCGTGGGCAGCCATGTTTGCCTGGGCAAGCCGCCGCCGCCGGGATGTCGCGGCCGCGTAGACACGGTCACCTCACAGTCCATCGCACGAAGCACACGAGCCCAGGTGAAGTCCGAAGAGCAGCTTTTGCACCCGGCACTCCGGCGGTGACATCACGCTCCTGCAGACTTGAGCGTGAGCGGCGTGTGCTTGGAGGACATATTTTTAGGGCCATCTTTCGGGCACGACGTTGCCGCTTTTTCACGTAATGGGACAAGGTCGTCCTTGAGGTCTAGGACGACCCCTAGGACGGCCTCGAGGACGATGCCAAGGACAGCGTCTGTCCTTGAGCGTATGATTGAGCGGCGCGTGCCGCTCAATCATATTTTTATGGCCATATATGCCATTTTTTCGCTCGATAGGAAAAGTAAGAGCTTTTGCCTCAAAAACGATGAAGACTGAATCTGTGCAAGAGGATATATGGCTTCCATAAATTAGCAAAGTGTGTGTAAATATTTCATCTCTGAAATAATAGTAAAAACATGCGCAGACCTATTTCACTTTGCTTTCCAAGTCAATATTTTAAGTTAATAAAGAGACTTCATGGACGTCAATTAACAGACATATGATACGAGGTGCTTCAGGCCTGTCAATCTTACAAAGAATTGATGAGGCGCTTGTGCTTATGCCTTCAAGGGTGGGACAGATGGCGTTATCGGGCTCCCGTTCGTCAAAGCCTTCTCATATAAACCCGCGCTTGTTCCCGAGCCGTGCAGGCGTGCGTGCATGGTCTAGTCGGTAGCGTCCGTGCTATGTGACTTCACATGATGTCAAGTGTGACATCACGTCACGTGACGTGTGATGTCATGTCACGTGACATGTGATGTCAAATTGCCGCAACCCTATCGACCCACTAAATTTAGCATGAAACTTTGTACGCTAATTTTGGCGGGAAAAATATTACGCTAAATCTGGCGGGAACTTCATGATACTGCTTCACAGCGCACAAGATCAGGCACACTTAAAAGTAATTTCCACGCAGACACAAAGGAAGAACACAAAGCAAGAACTCTCACACAGCGCTGACTGACAACTCGAGCATAATATGCATCATCTTCATCTTCCTTCACTCCGCCCCAAAGGCAAGTGAACAAATGGACTGACAGTTCTGCCGTGAAAATTTCCTGCCAAATTTGGTGGCAATTTTTCTGCCAAATTTTGCGGGGGAGAGAAACGTTTTGCAAAATTTGATCGGGATACTTTTTGTCACTAAATTTGGTGGGAAAAATTTCCGATCAATTTGGCGGGAGCATTTTTCGCTAAATTTGGTGGGAAAATTTGCCGGGTCGATAGGGTCATGACATTACAGCCACTGCACATCACGTGGACTGTGCGCGTTGCACTACGGAATCTTTTGGTCCCACCGGCGCCGACGCCGGATTTTCTGCGACATGAGCTCCTAAACGCTATCGCATTAAAGCAAAATTTCAAAAGCATACTTCTATTTTTAGTGTTTTTTTCCTCATAAAGAAAAAGTGTCTCCCCCTAAAAAAGGAAAACACTCTACATAGGGACGGTTTGAGGAAAATGGTGGATCTCGGGTGAACCCCGAGGGCACTCTGGGGAACACCACAGGTCAACTCTGGGGAACCCCGAGGTCACTCTGGGGAACCAGTTTGGGGAACTCTGAGGCTACTCTGGGGAACCCCTGAGGGCACTCTGGGGAACCACGAGAGTACTCCTGGGGAACCCCTGGGCTACTCAGAAACCCAGTTTGAGAACCCGTGCTCTAGGTTCCGGACGTTTCTATCATTGCCATAACCATGCCTCGCCGATTGACACCTGTTTCACACGTTGCACGGGCTGGATCAGTGTTTTGTTTGGGTACCGTCATCAAACACCGCCATCTGGAACTTCTCTTTCTGCTGCTGTGTGTCGAGAATTATTAGGTGATGCTGTTATCGGGAACTCGATTGAGTATGTCGTTGAATATGGTCGTTTAGTACACTTGTCTGAAGCTGTTAGTGCAAACTTGTTTCTGCAGTTACAAAAAATAATAATAATAGACAATGGTCTGCCGTGAGCCTCTTGTTGGGTAAAAGTCACTGGATCCTGGGAAAGTAGTGCCATTGCCTTCCCTACCTGCTAGCCAGTCACAAACGGATACTAACATACAGACGACCAAAACCTCGCAAGGCGATTGGCTAATTGGTCTACGTTGCCATGGAAATCGCCATCTTGGTCCATTTAAATCTTCGAAGCTTCCAGGGGGTCGTTCTAAACCAGTCGCGCCAAGACTCACCGTGTGGCACCACCATACTGGAAGCTGTGCCTCTCGCCAACGGAAGAGTCTTTGGCACTTTGTATGCGATCAACTTATTAATCATGGCCATCTCCATGGACCCTCTTACAATTATATTGTTCTTCTGGCGTATTTCAAGACAGTGAACTTTGTTTTCAGTGCCTCCAAGCACCGGGACGCAACATCAGGTGGTGGTACGGAAGGTGAACGCTTGTTTCGCCGGTGTGTGGATAGCAAAATCTTATATACAAAAAACGACTCCATAAAGCTGCCTGCCCGTCACCTGACGAATCTAGATCGGCTCACCAAGCGGGAGTAGGTCGAGGAGGAATACGAACACATTTTCACGGACCAAGATGGCGACCACACGGGGAGCTTGGCGTTACTTTCCCAGGATCCAGAGACTTTAGTTGGGTTACAGTTGTCAGGTGCTGTTGTTAAAGGCCATGCTTGTAACTGTTGTACAAAACTGATGTTTCTGCTGCTGTTGTCGAGAAATATAGCGTGCCTTGCACGGTGGTCAGTTCCCACCCGTTTTTGCTGAGCAGAGAGAATGCGGTGGTGTGAAGTGTGTGCTCAGCAGCAAGGCCACTTTAGTGGCTGCTGTTGTGACGTCAGCCGTGTATTATCCAACAACAGTGTTGTTGGGAAGCTACTTTTGGGTGCCGTTAGTCAATGTTTTATTTTGGGTGCAATTAGGAATCCTAATAGTGAACTTGTTGGGGGCTGTTATCGTGCCCCTAGATGTTAGCACTGTCAGTACATGCTTTCAGGGGAGGGGGACATTGTCTGCTGGAACTGATCCTTGCACCCTTCGGAAAGCGGATTTCAGTTCTAAATCGGGCTCATTTTTCTATCTGAAAACTGCAGAAAATAATTTTGTCAGTTCTAGATCATCTGAGTCGCGTATTCATAATTAAAAGTAACAGGATCTGTTGAGGATAACCTTAGTGACCACCAAAAGCGCATTGGTCTGAAAAGCTTCCGAGCACAGAGTTTCGGAGAGTGACCTCCGTCCACGTGGAGTAACTCCCCGTGACTCTATGTGCACTTTTGATGCCGTGAGCACCACACCAGTCCTCTGGCTTTGGTTTGTTAGCATGAAACAATATTTGACTGGGTGTTCAGCATTTGGTGAAGCCCAAAAGTGAAGTCTGGATAAAAGCGTGGACGCGAGGCTAGACAACCGACCGGTTGATGGGTGGAGAGAGAGGAGTGAGGTGCTCGGCGCTGATAGGTTGACGGGAAGGCCATGTGACCAGGGGTGGAGTGAGGAGGAGAGGTAGGCAAGGAGGCGGTGTGGAGAGGTGGAGTGGGTTAAAAGGTTCTGGAAAGTCACCAGGTATATCATTTCAAGTGTACGCATGCCACGCATTAAATTATCTGATGAAGAGCGCCGTGAACGGAGGCGTCTGGCTGAGCAGGCTAGACGTGCTGCTGAACGATCGATATAAACATTTGCGATGCTGTAACGTTTCACGTATGCGACACAATTGCCTAGCAACTTGCCATGCACAGTTTTCTCTGTACAAATGTGACTGAACAGGTAAAAGAGAATTCGGGGAGTGTCTTGACATCAATATCTAGTGTTCAACACGAAAAAGTAAGCGAGTTTTTGTGTGGTGTCAGTATTCCCTTTCAAAGCTTTAGCAAATGAAAAACATGTCGTCTTTCCTACGGGAGAAGTCGAGAGTTCTACACCGGGTCAAAATGTTGCACAGAGTCAAATAAATAGAACAGACTGCCGTTGTTACCGCTAAGTTTATCGATGTTCGGGAAAACACATTTTTCTTAGTTTATTCAAAATTTACTCGTAGAAGTTGTGAAGTGGGTTCAATACCCGATCGTAGTAATACTGGTTGAATCCAGCAGCTTTATTGTATGCTTGAACTATACTATGCCATGACAACTAAAGGCTGCATGCTGTTCAATGCTGCGCATATTGATTCACTTGCTTTCTTGAGCATGGCATTTGGCTACCTCCTGCTTCTTCATAATCTGGAAATAACTTTTCTCCGAGTGTGCTTGGCAGCACTAACGCTTTGGCCTTTTTTCGGGGGGGCTAGTCGGCATAGCACCTTGAAGAAGTGTTTAGAGCTACAGCCTGTAAACAATGCTTTTGAGGCACTTCAAGTGGCCCGCAAAAATCTCTGTTCTCAACACATTGCGCTGCAATTTACTACAGAGGTGCAAGCAGGTGGTGGAAGCTCACAGTGGAAAAATTAAGAAATGAACTTGCCTCTTTCAAACGAAGGAAAAAAAGAAACGGAAACCTGTTCTGGCCAATCTGCGCCGCCAATTTGCAGACGATGCACGCATAGTGAAAAGTACTGCCGACAGATTCTGTATGCCGCGTCAAGGAGCGCCGGCCGATTAAGGTTCCCTTGCGGGATCGCCTGCTATCACAACCCAAATCAACCGGCGCTGCCCCCACACTGCACTTATTCCTTGATTTTTTTCACTGTAAACTTTCACCACCCGCTTGCCCCTCTGTTATAAATCGCAGCACGATGCGTTTAGAAACCGATTTTCGTGGGACATCTAAAAGCTGTGCCTTCGATTATTGTAGGAGTGTGCGAATAGTGGTTCGAATCGAATAGCGCAGCGTTATCCATAGCTTCTGCACTGTTGAAAGAATTGGTTGTTTTGGCTTTCCCTTGCATTGTCAAAGCTATGAATGATGCAGCACTATTCGATTCGAACCACTATTCGCACAACCCTACTTAAAAGCGTTAGTCTACATGCTGTAGTGTTGTCCGTGAAGAAACCTACGTTTTACTATAGTTTTCTTTTTAAGTCTGACTTTTTGCAATTTGTTTCCGAGTTCTATGTGTGTGTCAAAACTTTTTTCGCCTTAAGGTAGTTGTCTGCTTTATGGCTATGTTTTATGGGTTGTTAAACTCCATTGGGCACAATTTCTTGTAAGTCGCTTTGTCTCATATATTTTATACACATGAAGAAAAAAAAATCTAGATTTATAGGAAAGTAGGGGAAAGTGACAATTTATCATTGCAAGCCGAGCCACCTCTTTGCTTGGCTTTGCGGACACATAAACGAGTAAAACATTTTCATCCTCTATATCCCCCTCAAATTAAGATTAGTATTGCTGTCTCGCTGCACAAGTGTGGGGGTGCCACAAGTGATTTTCTTCAACAGAAAAATTGTTTTCTGGTCACATTTAATCAAATTTACCCACGCACACAAGCAGAGAGATTGAAGTGTTACTGAATGGAAAGTATTCATTAACATTGCGCAAAAATAAAATTAATTTAGAGTTGGAAATGCCATGGCTCTACAGGCAGGCAATTTTATTTAAATAAAATCGCTTTAGTTTGTCTTTTGGCTTCTCCTCGTGCTGGAAGAAAAACACTTATGTCTTAATGTTGGCTTCGTACGTTTGTCCTTCTTTCTTCTCCTCCCGTATACGTTCCGTGTTGTCCAGAATCGCTGTCGGCCCTGGGTGCGTCGCTGTTCAGTTTTGGAAGCCACGAAGGAATTGCTGGTGACGTCAGCTTCCAGTAAGTGCTTTCTTCCTTTTTATTATTTATTTATTTATTGTATACTGCAGACCGAATGAATGGTCCAGGCCCTGCCCTTTCTTGATGTCAACGCTTTTATGCTAACGCGGTTTCTACGGCGCTACGGCGCTGTGGGTAATTTCACGAGCACGTGGCTCCGTTTGGTGCCTTCTTCACATGAGAGCACGTGCGAATGAGATGCAGAATGCATTAAAGCAGTGTGAGGCTGCAACAGCAACAGCAGTGTGGAAAATACACTTCACTTCTTTTCACCGTAAGTCGGCAAAGAGCGAACGCTAAGGCCCCTCTGTGGCTGGTCGGAGCAACGGAGGTGAAGCACGTGACAGCGCCTACCAAAGGTGCAGGGTTGGGAGCTTAGCCCAGGCAGTTGGAGAAGAGGGGAAGGAGCAATTCCCTCTCACGTGGACCTTCTGTCGTGCGTCCCAGACATTGCTCCTTTTCTTCCCTTAGAGGATTAGCCCGTCGCTCGAAATTCGCACAAAAAGTGGCTTTCCCCTTTCCCACTTGTGGCTTTGTGGTTGCACATCTCCCTCCGACACGCTGATTAACTCTCTGGGCCCTCACCGTTTGCCAAGTTATGGGAAGCAAGGAGAAGAGCTTTTGCAACTTTTTGTGCCGTTTACTTTTCACGAGGTCGAGCGGGAAAGTTGTTGCCGAACATCGTTATGTCGCGCCCCTGCGTTAACGCCTCTTTATTCTTCATGAATGGTGATAAGGCTATGCTCATCTTTCTTAGTCATTCTCTATCTGCTTAGTTACGTGGTTTCATCGCGATAAGGCTATGCTCACCTTCTTTGTCGTTAGTTATCTGCTTAGTTACGTGGTTTCATGAATTGTTGGTTCCAACTAAAATTGTAAAAATGTGGTATTAAAAAAAAAAAAGAAAGAAGACTGCTTTCGTCATGCTGGCTTCTTCTCACGTCTTAGGCGCGCCGGAGCGAGATAGATGCATCGAGAGACGCGGGTGGCACACGTTTGTTTGTAGGCTGGAAATTGACGAGCTGATATTTGTATTCGTACCCTTCGGAAGCTTATGAGGGGGCATTACAAGGTAATTAGTTATAAGTACCAAATAATTAAATCCGCAAGTAAAAGCAGTGTAAAAAGATAGGGGTCTCGTCGCACCGGCTTCACCGCATTACAAGGACGCGTGACGGGAAACCGACTTGCCGAAGGCTCTCACAGTCGGCAAGCTCGATACGCGGGTACGCTTAGGGCCTCTGAATAAGTTACGCTTAGAGTATTGGCATCCTCATTCTGCGGTTTACTTGTGGGTGCCATTTTGGTGCCTAGTACAGAGTGGGCACGATTGGCGAACGCTGCGGAAGCTCGGGAAGCGGACGTTGTCGTTCTCTGCCAGGGACTGTTTTCACATTTTCCAGAGCACAAAAATCAGGGCAGAACCGACTATGTTGTTATTTAATTAAGCAATTAGCTACAGACATGATTAAAAGAGCCGTGGCAGGTCGCCTGTCTATTTTCCCGCTAAATTTAGCAGGGAAACTGAATTGGTGTCCATGTGCGGTGTGCACATCTCGAGCGTCACTTTGTTTCGCACATTGCGCAGGGAGTCGAAAGAAGTGGAGCAGCTTCAGCATATGGTGCTCAAGCTGACTCGCGAGAAAGGGAGCTCCTCAAGCAGATCACCCAGGCAGACGACGCCAACCAGACGATGGCGGCCGAGAACTCCAGGTTGCTCGAGCGCATTCGCAGGTGCGTTTACGCCGCCCCTTAGAAGATAGCAAATTCTTTGGCGATTTGAAGACAGTTTATGCAGTGATTTGTTTTGCAGCAGCAAAGGCCCGTGTCCGCTCGTTTTCTTCGCCGGCGCTTGAATGGCCATCCGCCAGGGTTGCGACAACCCTTGGCGTCATCCAGCAACTCTCGCGATATATTTTGAAGCCTGGAACGCTCCACGACAGAACTTTCTACTCGCGGAAATTTGTCCGTCAATCCGTTCGTGCTTACGGCACGGCGGGGCGTGTCGGTGTAACCATTTTAGTTGTCGTCGGGTGCCAAGTCATGTTGTAAATTGACGTGCTGTCATGTGATCGCGTTGCGTGACATCGGGGTCGTCTGGTGACGCCATGACTCCACGACGTAATGTCAGCGTGATCACGTCGTGGGATGTCACTGTTACATGACACCATGACTTCATGGTATCGTGCAACATCGTGACGTGACACCTTGAAGTCATGTCACATGACAACGGCTCGCGTGACAGCACGAATTGACGCCGTAATGTCGCGTAATGTGCAGCATCCTCGAAAGAAATTCCAACGATCGCTTCGTAAACACTGCGTTTCTTGCGTTATAAAAGTCGCTGCTGATTTGTTTTTCGTCTTTTCAAAGACTGACGAACGGGCTCCGTCGGACGGACGCTTGACGCACCAGTCGTAAAACGTTCTGGGCACCGTAATGAAAAGGCCCATCGCGAAAGCCAGTTGATTTTCCGTGCTCTGCAGCCTGTGTGCAGAGATGGAGCGCTGGAAGGTGAGCTCGTCCGAACTGGAGGACGTGAGGGCCGCCCTGGCAGCCAGCGACGCCGCCTGCCAGCGTTCCGAGAGGGCGGTCCAGCGCACGAATGCAGCCAAGGCCGTCATTGAGGAAGAGCTCAAGAAGCACATCCTGGAAGTGAGTTTGTTCTCCCGAAAATCTCCCACGCTACGCATTTGACGCAAGTGGCTTTGGCACCGGGAGAGGGCGAGTACAATATTGGTACCCTCGCCCTTTCGCCGATAATAGTCGCAGTTGAGGCGCAGCGCGTTTGTCCAATCGCGATTGGTTGGGGGTCGGGCGATCGTGCTCCTCGCCGCCTGCTCTCTCTCTCGCCTTCGGTCGCCCATTCCCTCGTCGCTCCAAGCCTTTGTGCGCAAGAACGGGGTGGCTGAAGCGTATGCCGGAGCAAGCGGCGGCTGCTCGACGCTGTAAACGCACCCAAGAGAGAGAACGTCATCGATGTGTGGGCGCCGACGGTCTCACCCCGGGTGTTAGGATTGAACGCGTTTCGACATCAAGATCGTGCGGTGCACGAACGTGAAGTGGCCTGTAGAAGAGAACGTCACCGAGCAAAGAGTGGACACGTTGGTGCAACCGGGCAATTTGTGCGGCGCGTCCACGAGAATGTGTTTTGTGCCAGCCGTTTCGTGTGTGATTGGTCATGGTTTACGTAGGACACCACGCGACGCAACGTCGTCGTAATTTCCACTCGATTGCGACGCAATATCGTTGAAATG
This sequence comes from Ixodes ricinus, assembly GCA_037355805.1. Taxonomy (NCBI): domain Eukaryota; kingdom Metazoa; phylum Arthropoda; class Arachnida; order Ixodida; family Ixodidae; genus Ixodes; species Ixodes ricinus. The sequence continues at coordinate 52,627 of JAZHYW010009386.1, read as the reverse complement.
TTGCACCAGCCGACGCCGTCTGTTCGCATCCCATCGCGTGACCGTCTGCGCAATTGTTTTGGGGCTTTGGGCTGGTGCTGTGAGATGTTTGAGTTGGTTTCTTTAAACAGACGATTGCTGTACGTCCGCAGTTTGCTGTACCCTGTTTCCCCTTAAAATGGGCCACGGAGGATGCTAGACAATCGGAAGTCGATCCAATGATGCTTGAGCGTCACGTGACCTTCAAGGTTAACACAATGAGGCATGGGGCGCATAGTCATGTGACACCTTCGCAGCACTTAGTTGGCTGGTACGGCTCGTAGCGCCGTCTGCTGTCTGTCTTAAGGGGAAGCAGAGCATTGTCTTGTAACAGTACTCGCAGTTTTGCTAGTATGGTTACCATACTATTGTATCCATACTACTACCACACCGGTAGTACATGGTAGCAGCACGGGTACAATAGTATGCATATCTCGGGTACCCCTACTAGGATTTTAGCATCAATGATGGTGAGAGTGGTTCTGCTGGGGACTGTGAAATAACTAAATTGTGAGTCGAAGTTAACAGTAAATAATAATTATAGTTCAAATTTCAGTGTTACTACATAGTACTCTTCAACTTGAAGTTAAGTATGAGGATACGTAACTGTGGCACGATTATGTTTCTGGTCTAACTGGTAAGTTCTCTCGCAGTCGGTATTTACCGAAATTGTGTTGACAGGTACACGTGTTAACATTCCCAAACGCTTCCGTGAGGTGAGCACCGAATCAAGAGACGATGTGCCGATACCAGTCCGGCCTTGGGAACCGAACCGTCGGTACACAAACTCGGCCTGCCTCGATGTTGGACATTCGGAAAGTCATTGGAACGTAAACTGGCGATTCTTTTGCGAGGGACCCTAACCAAAACTAAGCACATTTGCGAGAGTATGGTTGCGTTTGCCATTCAACTTTATTGCGGCCCGGGTAACCGCAGCTACAACTGGAGCACCTTTTGAGACCGACTTTTACAGCCATGGTTGTGTCGCAGGTGAACCAGCTCAAGAACGAGCTCTCGCTCTCGGAGCAGCGTGAGTCAAAGCATCGGCGGGAGGCCCTCAGAAACAGGGAGTGCACGATGAGGTTGGAGCAGGAGAAGAACAAGCTGCAGGAACTGCTCAGCGACGTGAGTCACTCTGTCTCTTCTCTTTGTTGTCTACTTTACTTCAAGTGATAGTGCTGGTATGCTTCGTTTCACCTTCAGTCCAGACGCAGCCGACGTTTCGCTACGTGTTCTATCGTGTGCTGAACCAATCGTAAACAGAAAAGGCCCGGTGACTTGCGCTCGTGACGCTGCTTAATTGGTACCATTACCTCGTAGCGTCGGCTGCATCTGGACTTGATTAAGCTGAAAATAAGTAGCTGCGGCATCCCTAATGTGGGGCCTGCTTTTTCTGGAAAATCTTCACTATATCATTATCTTCAGTTATCAAGGTGGAACCCTTCCTTGTCCCATTGAGCGAAAAAGCGTTGCATCAAGGGATAAAAATATGATTGAGCGGCACGTTCCGCGCAATGGGTGACCCTACTTGTTTTATTAACTTGGTGTCGTCCTAGAAGTCGTCCTAGGCCTCTAGGACAAACTCATTTGTCACATTATGTGAAAAACTAGCGTCGTTGGTGTTGTGACCGAAATATGACCATAAAAATATATCATCAAACATCATCAGTGTGACGTCATCATGCGCTGTCATACGTCATCAGCGGGATGTCACCACTGGAGCACCTTGTACAAAAGGTGTGCTTTGCACTTCCTCTGTGCTCGCTGTGTGCTTCGTGCAATGGACTGTGCGGCGACCTCATCTACGTCTACGGCCTTGACATCGGCAGGAGCGTCTACATCTATGGCGGATTCCGTAGGCAGACGTGACCGCCCACACAAATATGCCACAGCCTCCTAAGTGTCCTCCTCTAGGCGTTGTTCTCGATGTCATCCTAGACGTCCTTAAGCTCGTTGTCATGCTGTAAGCTGTTGAAGAAGAAGAGGTGGAAGAAGAGCGGCAAGGCTCAGGCTGGAAGAGCTCGCGGCAAGCACTATTCGGCTGCGATCCGAACAAGCGACCGGCTGCGCTCGGCGATGCTCCGAGCAGGCACCGGCGGGCTGAACCACAGTTTCGACGGTGAGCTGACCTATTCCCGAAGCGGCGGACTTCGACGGTGAGCTGTCCAATCCCCGAAGCGACGAACTTCGACGGTGAGCTGACCAATCCCCGAAGCGACGAACTTCGACGGTGAGCTGACCAGGTCCGGCAGTGACGATCTTCGACGATCGACCAAGAACCCGAAGGCTAAGGTCAACTTCAAACCTACCATCAACGGGACTGATTGTGAGATGAACCTCTTTATTGCAACTGTACATTTGTAATTAGTTGGGCTAGTTTTATTTTAATATACTTTCTTTTGATACATCGACAGTGTGTCCCGATGCCTCATTTGGTGGTCTGACCTTACCTAAAACCCTACACTCGTCCTTGACGTCATCCCTAAGGTCGTCCTAGAAGTCATCCTTAAGGTCGTCCTAGAAGTCATCCAAGACGTCGTTCTTGACGTCGTCCTAGAGGTCGCCCTAGAAGTCGTCCTAGATGTCGTTTTAGAGCGCAGCTCTTAGGCGCCCGTTTCCGGCTTGAGCGGCGTCGGCGTCGCCGTCGCAACCTCAAGGTCACCCCAAGGTCATGTGACCCCCAAGGTCACGTGACCCCGAAGGTCATGTGACCCCCGAGGTCATGTGGCCCCCCCCCCCCAGGTCACGTGACCGCCCCGAGGTCATGTGACCCCCCCTCTCGCGCCTTCCCCCTCCTCAAGAGCTGCGCTCCAATTCGGCGTTACAGGGAGTTGTAAACGGCTTTCATTTTTTGACGTCGTCCTCTACGTTGTCCTCTAGGCAGCGTTCTCGACATCATCCTAGACGTTGTCCTTTAGGCATCGTTCTCGACGTTGTCCTAGACATCGTCCTTAACGTTGTCCTAGAGGTCGTGCTAGGTGTTGTCCTAGACGTCGCCCTAGACGTCATCCTAGACGTCGTCCTTGATGTCGTCCGAGAGGTCGTCCTAGACGCCGTCCTTGGCGTCTTCCTATACGTCATCCTAATCTTTAATACGTGTAGAAACATTGCTCTAAAACTTTCTCCTGTGGGACTACAGTGAAACCCGTTTAGAACGAACCCGTGTACAGCGAATTATTGTCGATATCGAGACTCACGGAAAATTTAAATAGAAATGCATGTAAAAAGTACTTTTTATAACGAACAACATATTGGCTATATCAAACTTTTTCCCCCCGGGAAGGCTTCCAAAAACGCGGAAACAATCGTTTTCTAGCCTGTCCCTTCCCCCCCCCACCAAAAAAAAAAAAGAACAGTAGGAAAGAAAGAAAATTCCAAAAGCTCAAGTTGCGAACAAAATTGAGCGAAGAGAAGCGATTCAGAAGGGAGAAAGCTAAAGAATACACTCTAAACGCACGCTAAAAAACAAAAGAAAAAAAAAAACATTTAATTTCAATGGGTTTGCCCAAGAAGAGAATCATATAAAAAAAGAAATAAACTAAAAAAAAATCTGCACGCATGCAAAAAAAAAAAAAATCTTTCCAGTGCGTTGTTACAAGGCGGAAGTGAAGAGATGAGAAAGAAAGAGAAGCTCTTCGCCTTACAACGAAAGCATCGTGGAAGTTCAATGTAAATGTTTTTTGCTATATCGAACTACTTGCTATATCGAACTGATCGTAGCGTTTCCTGCTGTTCCCTATAAACGGGTTTGACTGTATACATGCTTTCGCCTTCCTCCACATAAGCAGTCTTAAGTGTACTCGTGTAATTTATATTAGCACTTCAAGTGCCTATACCTGTATTAAAAGCATACGCTTCAACTTTGCTTCACCATATTCATACCCTTGCTGCATCACTTGTCGTTACGGATACCTTTTCGCTTCGCCATATTTTTACGGGCTTTTTAGCGCTCGGTCTGCACGTCATCATTTTGGTAATACTTTTGTGTTTTTATTTAAGTAGCTATGAGGTACTTGCTCAGATTGACTTGGGTCAGTACCCAGGCTTTGCAACGTTGCACACACACATGGTATCAAACCGGTTGCACACCTCAGCGATAACAGCCCCATCGCTATTTTTTGTTCCTACGAGTGTTACCAACAGTTTATTTTTCATTTATTGTTTTTGCTATCATCAGTTCTTGTGCCCCCCAGGCTCATGTTGCCTCTGTGCTCATCTGGGAACTGCTTTGCTTTGTTTGCGCAGGAGTCCTCCAAGCTTGAGAGCAGTGCCCTGACCGTGGTCGAGATCTCCAAGTCTATCAAGGTAGTATTAGTATTAAATTTTTTTTCAGTGCACTATTTAAGTTCCTTTTTTTTTTGGTTGGCTCAACTACATTTGCTTGTGCTTTACAGTCTCTGAAGCAAGAGAAGTCTGAACTCGAGCGAAAGCTGTGCAAACTTCAGAGCGAGAACTCGCGGTAGGTACTGCTAACGCAATAGTAATGGTGACAGCATCCCGCTTGTACTATACCACTCTCTAATACACTTTAATTGTCAGCCTTACAAGTTGCCATATTTGCAGAAGATTCAGTGACTTCCAAAATACCGGTCATTTATAATGTACAAAAGCGGGTGTGCCAAAAGTAAAAGTGGCATTTGCAATATGTGACTGCAGTGAAACCATCTCTATAATGAATTTAGCTTTTTTTCTGGTGGGAGAAAAGCTTCAATATGTTTATATCCACTGTACTGATACTTCAAAGAGATGCGCCAGCTATTACAGACATACTTCAACCTTGCTTCACTATATACCTTTATTTTCTCTTAAAATCAGTCTTCCCTACAGAGAGATCCTGCCTGCTTCCATCATTGACAACTTTCAGGCATTTTGGATTTCGAGATACCTAATCGGTTCAGGAGTTTCACCCAAAATGGTTGGGGAAGAAAACCTGAAAAAAGTTGGGATACTTCAAAAGCGGCGTTAAGGTCAAATTCTGACTAAGAATCCTTTTTAAAAAAATTTAAATTGAATGTTTTTGAAAGGAACCTTCTTACTCCCATAATGTGGTCTGTCCGTCCGTCCATCCATCTGTCGGTGCGCTTCCCTGCTAAATTTTAGCGAGAAATTCGATTGGTGTTCAATCATACGCCCATTCAGGTCGCGTCACACGTTATTGGTCATGTGGGAATCGTTTCCCCGCTAAATCTAATCGGAAAATTGAATCGGTGTATGTCATTGCCACGTGGATGGTCAAGAGGAACACTTCTTTATACTTCTAGAAGATTCACGCTTACTCTTGCTCCAAGCGATCAACACTGGAACATTCTAGGTTCAAGATGTTGAGTGTAGAAGATAAGAGGCCAACATGGCCTTGCCGAATCAGTCTTGAACATTCTAAACAGAATGTTTGAGATACCAAATGTAAAAGATAAGGAACCCAGACAGCCTTGCTGACCCACTTTCGGGCTCTCGCGTATCCAGCTGTCACGCCAACACCTCGACGCTCGCTGCTGCTTTCTCGACGCTCGTTCATTCTTTTGTTTCTGGCACAAGTTTGCCAATTAGACCCTTTATTTTTAGTTTTATGTTTGTCAATACTTTTTCCAACCGCAGCAGTATGATGTCAATTTCTCTACTAAATTTTGCGGAGAAATTGACATCATCCGACACTACGACTTGACACCGTGACGTCGCATCATGCGACCTGGCATCGTGCGACGCAATCACGTGATGTCGATCAACAAACTATATGTTCTCGTTCACTTGCCGAGACGGCTGTTTGACGTCTTCTGAAGCGTGGAATATCATTTGAACAAACTATTCGGATGAACAAAACTTTCGTAAAATTCCCCAGCGAAACTCCCTATTGCGTCCAATGCATGCAGTCGAGCGCACTTTCACCAAAGCAAACTTTTTCTTGTGGTCCCTCGCAAATTGTTGAAAAGGTGTTTCACTCCACTGCATTTCATGCATCACAGCACTTGGCGGGTAAGGGCCGTGGCAAGTTTTCTCCGATACCTTTTTTTTTGCTCAGCCTGAGAGACAACCTGCTGTCCCTGGAAGCTGAAGCCTCCCTCACCACCTCGATGACTTCGGTGACCCTAACGGGCAGTTCTTCGTCGTCCCCTTCCGATCCCCTCCTTGGCTCGGCTTGTGGCTGCAACGGTGAGGGAGCCTTGGAGAGCGACGAGGCGTCTTCGACGAGCGATGCGTGTCACCGGCGGGGCTTTCGTCGTTGCCAATTTGCCAAGAGGCTATGCTGGGAAGCAAGCGTTGCCAGGGTCCCACCAGCAGCACCCCGGCGAGTCTGATTTGTTCTTTGGTGTTACCACTGTCCTTGGTCACGCTATGGGAAAAGTTTTCCCTAGGGACAAGCTGGAGCACCCGTTTTCTCCAGGGACTGAAATCCAGGTTCTTCCCTAGGGACAATCTAAAGCACCCTTTTCTCCCAGGGACCGAAATCCAATTTTCTTTTGGACAAATTGAAGCACGAAAGTCACGCTGCCGACGTTAGGTGTCAACCAATCGGACCGCCCCGGGTGGTCCCAAGAAAAAGAGTGAGAAAGAGAGCAATAGAAAAGCAATAAAAGGAAGTGTACGAAAGGTTGGGCATGTTCGTTTCGCCCCGACGAGTCGAAGTTGTTCAAGCGCTCGTCGACTCCATTTATTTCTGTACAGTCCATACTGCCAGTGTTCTTATGCGAGATGAAGGAAGAAGAGCACTGAATGCAGACCCTATAAGTGATGTTTTCCTGCTTCTTTTTGTGTAAATCAAACTGTCACCATCAGTACGGTCCCATCGGGAGCACCGCTGTCTGCGTCTGAGCCCCGCCATTCTGAAGTGGCCGAAATGTATGGGACCTTTCCCTCTAGCTTATTATGTTAACTCTACCCGCCCGGAGAACCTAACGGATGGACGTGGGTTCGGAGAAGCTGGTGCGGAAAAAGTTGCCGAACGTATCGCGTCTACTCCTTCGTACAATTCCTACGTACCTGTGGAAAAGGTGTACAATTCGTAATGCCAACCATATTTGATACCTAGAGGTCGTATTATTTTGAAAAAATAAACTAAAACGCCACATACACACACAGAAAAAAAGCTATGTCTGCTATAAAAAGAAAAAAAGAAGTTAGTTTTCATAGATATTTTATAATATTTTGTTTCTTTGTACTTTATTTTTTACTCTACGCGCATCAGCGCCGCTTGTGGTGACAAAATTTACTAGGACAGGAATCACCGAAGTTTTCAGCCCAGTAGTTAATCTAGGGACCATGGCAATAGCTTCCTCAGGTTTTTCTTATAATTTCTTTGCCGTATTTGTGGCTCCCTGTTGTTTACGTTGTGCGTTTTGAAATAAGCAACCTCGTAGACCTTGCGAGGCCGAAGCAATGCCGGTGCACTGCGTAAAACAATTTAAATAAATGAGCAATTGCCTTTTTTTCTCTTTCACACCTGGAAAGCTGTTATCAGTAATTACTACTAAGTGTGGTGGGAACTGCTATGTCTTAGGCGTTGACTTAGCCGGTAAAGTTTGGCATCTCTTAATGCTCTGCCATATGAACATGCTGAATAGTGTCGATAATCATGCCTGAATTTAGTGTGTCGTGATGTGTACTTATACTTTGTACACAATATGAATTTAATTTTGTATCGTGTGCCTGATGTGCATTATGAAATTAATTTTACATGCGCAGAAAGGCATTAACTTCATTTGTAAAAGATCTGGCACTATTACATTTTCTGACGCACTAGGGGAGATTTTTAACATGATCTTTGGCTAGGTGTTTGGCATTCCATGAATCCACAAGTGAAGCCTGGATAAAAGCATGGCCGCGAGGTTCGACACACTGATTGGTTGACGGTGTGGGAGAGGAGTGAGGATGCTCGGCGCTGATTGGTTAATGGGGTGGTCATGTGACCAGAAGTGGGAGTGAGGAGAGAGACATAGGCGAGGTGGGAGAGGAGGAGTGGGCTAGAAGGTTCTGGAAGATCACCAGGTTTATCATTTCAAGTGTACACATGCCACGCAATAAATTACATACCGTATGTGATGAAGAGCGCCGTGAATGGAGGCGTCTTTCTGAACCGGCTAGACGTGCTTCTACACGTTGATATAAACATTTGTCATGCTAGGATGTTTCACATATGCAACACAATTGCCTAGCAATTTGCCAAACATTTTTAAGATATTTTTACGTTTAACAAATAGCTAGTGTTTGAAGGGATGTGTCGAACATGGTACGTATACCAGTATGGATGAATATGAAAGTTGTGTTTTGTTTGCAACATAGGTAGGCTCAGATCTGTCAATTTATTTCAAAGTATTTGTCTTATAATGTCAGTTACATACTAACCATGAAACAACGACTTCAGTCTATCTATTGTCAACCTGGTTTGGATATCAGTTATATTTGTTGGAGCATTGGAGCTAGTGACAGAATCATTTCACCTGTAGCTGTTGATGTCAATTAAACCGTGTTGTTTTAAATTGATTTTGAACGGAGATCTTCATTAGCCTTAGCTAGAGTAGAATCCTATTAATTTGGAACTTTGATAAGTGGAACTTTTGGATTCGGAGAACTCTTGGATTGGTGGATCTCTAGTATTAGTGTTCATATTGAGTCCTCAAATCGACTTGTTGCTTTGGTCAGTAGAACTTTAGGTGTCTGGAACAGTTATTTCCTTGTATCTTGGAGCTCCTTTCAAGAAATCCTACTGTGTACTTGTAATATCCCTGTGGATCATATTACACTTGATATAGAAATGATGCGCCCAAGAAAAAAGTCGGAATAAAAACTAATAACTTTATCCCTCCCCCCCCGCAAAAAAAAAAAAAATCCTTTTTGTTTTTTATACTGGTAGCACAATTTATTTACCATTGTAATGGAAAGAGAAAAGGACCTGCATACAATAGCTCAGTGGTTTTCAAATGGGGTCCGCAGACCCAAAGAAGTGCGCGAAGGCATGCTAGCTAGGGGTCCGTGAAGCCCTGCCTCATCAGTCAAGCCCAGCAATCAAAGTTGTCTTTTTTCTGATTAAGAAAAACGTTCAAATTTTCGGGTGAGTTTTCGTGTGTATATCAATGACAGAGTCTATTTCACACAGCCCTTAGTTACATACATTTTAAATCATTATCATAATTAACCTATACATTTTCCTTCCCCTCACCTAATGGGGTCTCCATCGTTTCCACCGATCCACAAGGGGTCCGCGAAACATCAATGCTATAGCTCTTCGTTTTTTTTTTTTATGTCTTTTCTAATTTTGTTGTAATGATGTCTTCATAATTCTTTTTTTTTGTGCTATTGTCACTGCAGCTGATGCAAAGAGGGGCTGTGCTCAGGACTCCATTTCAGCGGGATACTGAGGCTCAGTCCTGGGACATGGTGGTCTGCTCTGGACGAGAGTAGGGAATTTCGGGCTTCGCATACTTAAAATACGCTTTCATTTTCTTTTTGTTTAAATTGAACCGAGGATTTTAGTTTAGGTCGAGTGCCACGATGTATGACTATACCTAAGGTTACAGGGCTTCAGAAGAGGTATTTATGAATGGTACTAGCTTTTTTACAAAGGCTTAGCTACGAGAGCCCGACTGCCAAGAAAAGAATTGGCCTGCGCTGCAATATTGAATCGTATCTTGCGTAAAAAAACAACCATATACCGTATTTTCCGGTGTATAGGACACACCTTTTTTCCAAGATTTTCGGCGGTGCGTTTTATAGACAGGTGCATCTTATATACTCATTTTACTTAGAAACTTGCAAAAGGGGGAGGAAGGTGCGTCTTATACAACGTGCGTCTGATACATAAGACACACAGTTTTTCCTCAATTTTCGGCGGTGCGTCCTATATACTAATTTTTACTTAAAAACTTGCGAAAAGGGGGGGGGGTGTTCGTGTTATTGACCGGAAAATATGGTATTTTAGAAAAGACTGCTCAAAGCTTCTCAATTCTCATTTCCTGGAATGTTTAAGAAGTTGCAAGCTCTCCGAGTTACCCCCTTGTTCGTAAAAAATGTCAGAATCTGCAAGACCTAATTGCGTGATTGCCGAAACACCAAATAACACATTGATTCAGAAAAAATAAAGACTTGGAATGCTTAGAAATTTTGGTGTGTGACGCTACTTGCATGACTTTTCGGAGCCCCCTTCGTTGCATGTCTCCGCGATGTGTTTTCTGAGAGAGACTCGGTTTTCTCGGCTAATCATCTAAAAACTTAATTGCGCATTGTTTCGACGGCATGTTCCAGTGCATTCAGTGGCACCCCAAGGCAATGGTCTGCCGCGACCCCTCCCCTTCCCCGCGAGCGCCACTGAGTGCATTACACGGAAAAACGACTTTTGGGAAGAGGGAGGGGGGGGCTGTATGAAATGCAACTTTTTTTTTAGATTGAAGACATGTTTGAAGGTGCTGCTGCAAATTATTGTATTTTTCTGGATGTCTGTAGGTTAATGTAGTTTGTATGTGAAAGGAAGGCACCCACTTTATTGCGTGTCAACACATATTTATGGTGATTTTTTTATGGCTCGAGTTGGCCGTCGGATCCTTGTAAACGGCTTTTCTAATCGCCATTGACACGGTATAGATGGTGATTGCATAAAAGATAAATTGCAATTCATCTTTTAGGAGGACGTGACAGACGGGATCTTGCCGTGTCCAATGGCTCATAGCAGGTAAATTTTTTTTTTTGCTTCCTTTTATGATGCTTGGTTATTTTAGCGAGTGTGGGTAGTATTTATTTTAATATGTGGATGAAGCCTGAACGTATTGGTTGCTCTTTATAAAAGTGTTTCCTTTTGTTATTTTGAAAGAGTACTACAGTGATGTCTCGTTAATATGGATGCCTCCGTTCCCCCAAAAAATCGTCCATAAGGTGAGTTGTTCATATTAACGAGACAAAAATGCATCTGTTTTCCCAGTTTGTCCCCGAAAATGGTGTCCATATAGCGGGTATGCATATTAAAGGTTCATATTAACGAGACTTGACTGTACAGTAATCCTTTGTTGTAACAAAGTCAACGGGATGGCAAAAAAATTAGATATAAGAGGTAATTTTATAAAGGCGATTGAGCCAAAAAAACAGTGCCAGCAGCTTTAAAGGTCGGACGGGAACACTGCAGAGCACACTGACCGATATAATTGGTTATGGACACCCCGTGGTCAGCTTTATCGAGTAAGAAAATAATTAAGTAGAGTTTGCCGATAATTTCATCAGGGCATCCGTTCTTCTCGAATTGCTCCATGGCATCGCAAGAACACTCACCGCCGTTGCACTCCACTTTCTTTCAAAGCAGCCGTAGGATGGTTCGTGTGTCAGCAGTCGTTGGCGTTTCCAAAAGTGCCTCTCTGATGTCGCTTCTAGTGTACTCTGGCCGCATGCAAAGTCTACGATCGCAACATCCGTGGCAGGAGCAACAACGGGAACGTCCGCATCGTCAAGGGCGAACGAATCATAGTTATCCTTGGTGACTTTGCCAACATGTTTTCACACACTCCTGTAGAGATCGTTGCAGCCATGGAAATCGTGCGCCGACTCAGTGAGCATGCTCACGAGAGAAAATCCGACATGCGTGAAGCAGGTGGCATTTTCTCATCTTCGATTTTGTGGGTGCGCTTTCTCCTGCATGGGAAACTTCTCGAACCCATCCAATATGCCTCGCTTGTTCTGCAAAATGGTGGACAGTGTCGAACAGCTGATGCCGGAATGTTGAATTGTTTGGCGATTTCGGGCTTGGGCCGTAACTAGCTTCGGAACGTTGACGCTGCTGCTTGCCCACGTCCCTGCGTCGGTGCATCGACATCAGAAGCGGCACTCTGCCAGCTCTGCGCGCTCTGCCCTCCGTTACCCATTTACTCTGTTTTCCCCGTTTGCCTCAGTGAAGACGGGGAGAGAACGCAAGGATCTCCCGTGCGCCTCTGTGTAAGCTTGCGTGCTTTCGGCGCTGCGGCATTTGTGATAAGCGTGGTCGGCGCCGATACACTTAGAATAATCCGGTTAAAAATTTCAGTCGGAACCACGTTGAACTTTGACAAAAGCAATAATTCGAAAAAAGCGATTTTGTTACGAGGCATTACTGTACATCGAGGTTACAGTGTAGAGTAGGTAGGTGCTTTCAAGCTTATTTTTAGAAATAAAAGAATAGTGGTTAAAATATTTATCTTTTTGTGAAGTGAGAGTTTGTATAATAATCAAACCCAAGGAGGCGTCGGAAATATTCGGGAGATGGAGGAAAGGGGTGAAGCGAGCAAGCGAGTGAGTTGTTCCTACCCCTCCCCCTATTGTTTACATCAAATTTTCAAAATGTCGGGAGGAGGAGAAGGAGGAGGAGGAGGAGGAGGAGGAGGAGGAGGAGGAGGAGGAAAAGGAGGCAGTTACTCCCCCCCCCTCTCCCTGTTCCAATGCAAACCTCTTTCAAACTTCAAACATGAGATCCGCAGAATGTTTGCAGTGTCTCACCTCACATGGGTAGTTAGTAATGGGATAAACATTGCAATACAAGTAAGGTTTTATTATTTTTATGTGCTGCTTTCTTGGTTTTTTATTAAAATGTTTTTCGCTCGTTTTATGTCGTGCTTGTGCAGACCCGACAGAGACCAATTTTATAACAGTGAAATAAATGCCGATGGTTGCCTCCTAATTGTATGAAGTGTAGATTGCAAGAACTGGAAACCTGGTATGGTAGTTATAATATGGCAGTGTGTAAACAATAATAGGATCAATCTTTCACTGGTTGCTAAATGTGCAGGACTCGTTTTATATTTTGCAGTTTGCCCTCAAGAATCGTCGCTGTTCCAAAAAACGTGGCACACAACAAGGGTGAGAGGTTTTGCACTATGTTATGAGTAGTTGTCAGTGTTTGGAAGTAGTGCTTCAAGTAGGTCTAGAAAACTTGTACATTACTTGAAGTACATTCTCTGAGTATGAACTTGTACTTTACTCAAAGTATTTTTTTCTGGTACTTTCCGAGGAAAGTACAACTCCCGACTTCAAAGTAAATTAGCCAAATTTGGGCTCATTAAATTTGTACCGCAAAATGACGCTTTGTCAACTCCGAAGAAATACTGGGAGGGACATTCTACTCTCACCAGAAACGCGAGCAGACGACGCATCGCTTCGTTTGTACTGGGGCAGCTTTCCCGCAGCATTTCGAGCTCTCGCTACTTCTGGCCCGGCTAGCGCAAGCGAGGAGGTTGGAAATATTGGGAGGGGACACTCCTCTACGAGAGGATTGCCTGCGGAAGCTACGGGGCTGATGTCGTGCTCTCTCCTAGTCATGCTCTCTCCACCATGAAAGATTGTGTTTAAAAGTACTTGTACTTTTTTTGAAAGTGCGTTGTATTTATAGTTTTTTACTTCAAGTACATTGTGCCCTGTGTACTTACTTCTTACTTGAAGTGCAGAACCTCTCATTTGCTTTGTACTTCAAGTACTTTTTAGGTGTACTTATACCCAACTTTGGCAGTTGTGTATCGGAGACCGATGAAAATCGCAAGCAAAATTGCGCCACGTGAAACAAGCCTTTAGCCCTGGCGGGGGAGTAGCTGGAAGCGCACATTCTTGTTGTTCCGCTTTTCTGTCTTAGTTTGGTGTGGACGGCCGATGTCGTAGAGAAGAATCCCCATCGGAATCCCCGACGTGATTAGCGTCGGTGGCGTGCCGCGCAGAAGCTGGCCACTTCCAATGGTCCCCATGGGAAGAAACTTCCATGGATCGCTTCCATGCGTCGAATGTGTGCACCGTCTCGTACTTCGTTCCCCGCATCGCGTGTGGTTATGAAATGCACGGGCAGAGCATGCGAAAGTACTAAAGCAAAAGCACTGCAAACGATCGTAAAGAAGGCGAAAAGCGAAGCAGAGTAGCGGAGTTGACAAAGCGCGGGAGCAAGCAAGCAGCCGCAGCAGACGACGCGGACGAGCCCGTGGAGGCGCGGTAGCCATGGCGGCAAAGGGAAAACAAGCGTCGCGGCTAATGGTAGTGGCCCACTTCCTTGTACGCACGCTTTGACCAATCACGGCATTGCAATCACGAGGCGGGAAACGTCGATCTCGCCGAAACTATGCGGCGGACGCTATCTTGATGCGATAGCGTTAAGGAGCTCGTGTCGCAAAAAAGCCGGTGTAGGCATTGGCGGCGTTGTGACGGGAAGTCCCGATTGGTTGATAGGGTCATGACGTCACAGACACATGACCTCGCGCTGGAATTTCAAACAACCCACATTGTTCGCATGAAACGCGACGTCATGCGTGGAATGAAAGTGATTAAAACATTACATGTGATACGAATTAAAGGTCGCCGCATGTCTCAAAGGATTTCACTTTATAAAGTAATTCATTTGTCATAAAGAAAACAATTTGAAGAATTTTAGGTGGGATTCGAACCCGCAACCCTTTGGTTGCGAGCCAGACACGCTACTGATTGGGCCACGCAGAGACGCTTGCACGGTTCAGCTATCGCGTTCCACTCTTAATGGCGAAGCTTAAGTGTCCTCCATGTTTTAAAGGGGTACAGAATCGAAACTTGAAATGTCCCCCGGAGCGCTTCAAAACAGGTGAAATATGACCCATGACGTCCGTAAATGATAATCGCACGCTTGTATTTTCAGTGGAGGGCTATATTTTTACAGTGGAGCTGTTAGGGCCTAGTTTCCCCGGGATTGTGTCCCCCGTAAAGAAATGAAGACACCGAACTCTGGACACCTACCGCCATCTATGAGCGATGGCGGCAAGTATCTGGTTGCCGCCGTCGCTCATAGATGGCGGCAGCCTTTCCCCTCTGGCTTGCCGACTTGCAGCCGACCATTACTTTTCATAGTACAGCTCCGCCGGTCTTTCTTCTTCACCAGTGTTAAAAGGCTGAAAGTTTTTCGTTCCAACTGACAGATACTGGCGAGCGTTTCAAAATCGGCCACCGAGGCAGCGCGATGCGCCTCGGGATGTTTGCCCGTGACGTCACGCTCGCAACGTCACGGACCCATAAACAGCCAAGGGTAGTGTAATTACGATCGTCGTCACTAGGTGGCGCCAGCTTTATCGTGAACGCGTTACAATCCCGCCACCGCCAAGTTGGAATACCTGAGGTATGGTGTATTAGAACCGAGAGTTGTGCCAAGCGCCGCCCTGTCCCGGGCAGCTCCGTCGAACACGCTGCGTTGCAGCGCTGCTACTGACGGGCTCGTGACGTCAGACATTCCAACAAAGCTCGGCTCCCCCAACTACCAAATGGTACTGGGAAATCGTTCTATTTGTTTTAAAATTGCCTTTCTTGCGTTTACAGACGAGAGACTGCTGTTTGTGAGCTGCTGTCTTAAAAGAGACCGTGTCTACACAAAGAGATAGGCTCTCAAATTTCACTTTTGTACCCCTTAAAGGGGCCCTGCAAGGACCTTTTTACTGCTTTTTAATTTGCACCGAACCTGAGCGCACTGAACGTCGTAACTTAGTGAAACTTTTCTTTTCTCGAAATTCGCTTTATTTTAAAAGTTATAGGCAAATTAAAATTACAAAAACAAGCAAAAAATAACCTCCCTCATGACGTCCTTAGTTGCTTGAGTGGCCGTGAACTGGAGGAGGTAGAGGAGGGATAGTGAGCTCATCGAGCGCTCACGGTTGCCGCACTTTGTGTCGACAATGCGAGAGGGCGCCACTAAAGCCTGTTCTGGATAGGCTGTATGCTGCTGGGCAGCCAGAGCGGCTTTCATTGCATTTCCTGCGCGATGAAACACTAATTCGGCGTGACACTTTATTGGCCACAAACGACAGCAAACACGGGGTAAAGATCAGTCCAGAATGGGAGCCACTTCGCGTTGCCGTACCGTGAAACGGCCATACCGCGAGACAAAGCTTCTCGCCGAAGGCCTCCAGAACGCTCGGAGCCGGTCGGATCCTCCTGTCCATACAACCTCAGCGCCGCCACTTACATCCGGGACCTTTTCATGTCGGCGCCTGATCCCACTACTCCTTTCTAGTATGCGCCGCCTTTTCCACCGTTTGGTGGCGGGTATGTCGACGGGTCATTTCTTGTTTCCATACTTTATAAACTGCATTTGTTTCTTTTCTGATCTAAAATACTGAACAAAAACTACTTTTATAAATAATTGAAACGGTTCGCGCCACTTATATTTTGTATTTCGACTAAAAAGAAGCTTTCAGCGGCTCTGACCAGTAGTAAGCCCAGGACCAAAGACATCACATATCACGCGCTTTCGGTACCGCGGGTCGCCCTCGTCGGCGGAGGAGGTTTCCGCGTCGTTCGGTTAAAATATGACGCTCTGATATTTAGTTACTCTCTCCGTGCTCGCTGGCTTGCCCGAACCCCAAGAGACGTGGAACCCGCAAAAAAGGTAGACGCTTAAATGTGATTGCAGGGCCCCTTTAAAGGGATGGTGAACCGAAATTTGGATTTCGAAATAAACAATGCAGGAGATGTAGGCAGGACGCTACAATCTCTACAACACTACTCGTAAGGCGATATCTCAAATGGACGGCCGTATTTCTGGAAAAAGAGGTCTAGATTGAACCAGGGCGACGAGGCACGTGACGTAGAGATACCTAGTTCCTCCTCTCTTCGCTTCGCTCCCTCAAGGTGGTGCGGTGGATAAGATGCGAGGCCATTCCCTCTCCTTTTCGGAGAAACATGACGTGAACATTTCTGTCAAATGCGCCTCCTTTTCTTGAAAAATACGGTCATCCGTTCGAGATATCGCTGTATGAGTGATGTTTTGGTGTTTGTAGCATCCCGTTGCACGCTTTTGCCGCCGTCTTTTGTGGAATCCAGATTTCAGTTCAGCATCTCTTTAAGGGGTGGTGAATAGAAGAAAAGGAACTCCACTTCAAAACAAGACCAAAATGGCAGCCGTCCACCAAGTTGAATGAAAGCGGCAATTGCTCGAAGTCCGGCTCGATTTCGCTGATTGTGCGCAATTTGGATGCCGCTGAGACCCAGTAAAGATTTCTTTAAACATATTTTCTCGGTAAATTAGGTGCTCGTAATTACAGAGGAGGTAATATATGGAATACACAACAAACAAAGCGTTTCAAAAAATTAATTTTGTTGTACGTTTGCGATTTAGCACAACAACTTAGGATAATGATTTAAAAAGCGCAAATGGTACAGACACGTGTCTGCGCGAATTATGAGACCCTAGCACCTTAATATAGAACAACTAAGGAAACACAGACTCAACAGTACTCAAGGGTGCAACAGTCAGGATCAGGAGATAGCTGCTAGCTGCATGCAAGGCCAGCATATCGGTATTTACACTGGAACATGACTGGGTCAACTTTTACTGTAACCTAAAGTCAAACTTCTATTGCAACCTCTGGTAGAACCTCTGAGGCAGTGTTCTTGTAACTTCTGTTTTAGCATGTCGAAATGTTTGTGCAATGTGTAGTTCAACTATTATTGTAATCTTTGGTGCAGCCTCTAGCGCATCTTGCACCTTTTTGTACAACTTGCACAACTTCTACTGCAACTCGCAAGGTGTAGTGCACTGTGATTGCATTAGAAGTGCATTTTGGTTCAACTCGCACAGCTTCTGATACAACTCTGGCAACGTATACGCAACTCATGCAAACAGGTGTTGCAACTTCTAATCCAACTTGTGCGACGTCTAGTGGGAACAGCCTGTTTATCTCGTACCGTTGACGACGTCTTCAACTGAACGGGAATGTTCCTATAATAATTTGGTTTTCTCGTCCCATTTTGCTTCACGATTTAGGGGCAGACTTGCGGCACCGTCTTCAGGAATTAGAAGGCAGAGTTGGAGCTGAGCAACGCTCGGATGCAAGAGCTTGAGTCTCAGGTGAGCGAGTTCTGCCATAAGGTCACCGGCAGGCAGGGTGCAGAATAAAAATCAATATAATTTATATTGTGGATTAAATCAGTTTAAATCGTGATTTAAATGAAACCAGCTTTACTTTGGTGATTTAAACCGAACCTGCCCCACCAAAGCAATCACAAAAATATATTTATTTTCTGGTTGTCTATCATGTTAGGCCCTCTATGTTCATTTGCTTTGTATTTAAACCTAAGAATTATCAAGCAAGGAAGATTTATATAAAGCTGAGTTGGAGAGCTCAAAGATGTGCTCTTCTGAGCAAATCGGAGCGCTAAGTCTGATTTCTACCTTCCACTTAGTTAGTCAGCTATGTAACATCCCATTGCAACAAAATCCGAATGCAAAAGAAACGAAAACTGGAAGAGTAGTAATGTCCGATTGCAATCGCGTCAAAACGCGAAAGAAAAATCAAGAAGAACTTTTAAAGGGGCACTGAAGTGCTTTTTGAGATCCTCGTTTTATTGTCATAACTCAATCTGCAAGCTCTAAGCATCATAAAAACCCAAAATTACATTCATGCACGGCAGATTTACATATTAAAAAAGTGATCAAAGATCCCAACACTTAACGTTGGCGCAGAAGAACAGATGGTGCTACTGAACCTTTCTGATCACAATCGAACGACACTCTACTCTTTGCGTAGTTTGCTGCATGCGCAACGTTCGCAGTCATGATTGTGAGTTGATTTGTTGATCACACAATGTCATTCGATGGAAATGACGTTAACTCTGCCTTGTGGTATAACAACATAAATCCACAGTTTTATTAATTTGATTGTGCCGTCAGTTTAGTGGACATAGCGTAAACATTTGTAGCGGAACTCTGTGTGGTTGGGTGAAGATTGGAAAAGACGGAGAAAGACGACCAACCAAGCTCTAAACGCAAGGTTCCCAACGTTTCAGGACCGCCTCGGTCTCTTCGTCGAAAGCAACTACGTCCGTTTTTAATAAGGCTGCCAATCTTTTCATAACCTTCCTTTAATTTTTCTCTTGCTCTCTTTTTCTCTGTCTTTATGTCCATTTAGGTACAGCATTCTAGAAGGTAGAGTAGTAGCAAATGCGGTGAAGTTTCTCCAGGGCTCGAGAAGTGTATCTGAAGTGCGGCACTGCCAAGTATAACCTCGAAGAGTGGCGCAGCGGGACTGGAATCGGCCTATTGCTTGAACCTGTTTTTTGTTTATTTTCCAGTGAGTGGGTGGGAGCACACAGCAGCCAGCAAAGGCAGCCACATCTTCCTTCAGCAATCGACCCTATGTGTGGCCAACCACTCTCTTTGCCTCGGCACCTCTCATTGAAAGGGCCTTGCTCTTGCCACTGCCCCTATTCTATGGGGTTACATCGAAAAAATGTTACCTGGTTTCTTGGCCCGCATAAAGAAACTACGCATCGCGAAAAGCTGACTGTGAGAATGTGACGTTAGCGGTGGTGATAAAAGGCAAAAGTTGAAGCACATGACATTACCTGTATCAAAAGATACAAAAGAAAACAAAATTTCTCAAGAGATGACTCATAGACTTATGGGCCGCTCTGAGAGCCGTCAATAGGCCCCTTGGCACTTTACTTTTTCGTTTACGTCAACGGGCTGCACCAAGTGACAGAGATGAATAGAAAAATACAGTTTGCCTCCGTAAAAGAAGAGGAAGCTGTTGTTCCTAAACGAACGTAGTCACCACTGAAGAACAGACCAGGTTGGTCTAAAAGTGTTGGGACCCCCAAATTGAAGGCTCGATCGGTCGTCTTTCTTCCCTCGTTTTACCATTTTAGTTTGCTGCGTTCGTCTATTTCTTGACTCTTTGAGTGGGTAAGGTTTCAGAAAGGTGTAATTTAATAATTAATGCATTTCTTTTTTCTTTTTTTTTTACTATTTAAAAGTGAAATTACTGGGACTAAAAATAAAAATTCTTATTTTTCTGCGGTTAGGTTTTTTCCCGTATCTTTTGCTACTCAAAGAAGCGGCACCTTGGGTCGCCGATAAGTTAATTTTGACTCGTGCTGACGATTCGGCAAGTCTATGGCCACGTTACAAATTTTAAGAGCTGATGGGAACACAAATTACCCTAATTTATTACTTTCATTACCATTCGTCTGTCAGAAATAAACTCTCCCGCGGCAACCCACTACCCCGTTTTTCTCTTCCTTTGTCGAAAAACACCTTGGTGAATTCGAAATTATCCGAATCGCCTGACTTAGACTCTGTGTGACCCCGAAATTTTTGATTTTCGCATTCTCGCCTGCCAATGACCACGACGTCCACCTACTTCCAGCTCCGCGAAAAGGACGAACTTCAGAACGGCCTGGAGCGTCATCTCAGGTTCCTTTCCGGCATGTTGTGCCTGGTGCTCGTTGGGCTTTGCGAAGCCAGGCAAGTCCTCAAGAGGTGAGGCGTCTTCTCTTCTTGTGGCGCTGCGACATTCTCTGTGGGCATCACCCTTCCCCTGTTCTGACACAAAACGAATCTCCTTGTCTGTGACTATTCCCAAAGTTAGTTCCAGTTTCTTTTCTTATATGTCTCGACAAGTTTTTAAAGGTATTTCTTGGCGTTTAGCGAGATTTGTTTGTAAGTGACTGTAAGGGAAGAGCAGTGAGTTGCCGGAATGGCAAGATCTGTCCTACCTACTACTTAACTACAGTGGTAATGTTAGTACTAACTAAAATATTTTTTGTAATGTGCTTGGAAACAACCATATGGGGATTATTTCTATTCAGGTGGAATTTGCTTTGATTTGCAAGCACCTCTGATGGTAGGTCTCTGGAAGCATTGCGTACATGTGTGAAAAAGTGGGAACCAAACTAAACCATAGAGTTTTGAAAAGCAAATTCTAAAAATGTTGGGTTCCACCCACAGATGACTTGTTTTTGCAGGAGACCGAACCTAGCCAGAAACCTAATTTCTTTTTCTGTCTTTTTTTGTATGTTTTGTTGCATGCAATTGGCATTCAATACATGGTTCTCTGTATGTGTTATTTCTACTACCGTATCTTTCTCTTTAAACTTTATGTTGTGTTTTATGCATCTTTATGTAATAAGGATCAAGCACATGCTTTTTTTCTCGCTGTATGATTGTTATTAGAAGTTTTGTATGGAGTCTCAAATGTCTTGGAAGCAATTGTTCTAGATACCTCTCGTGTCACCCTAAGATAAAATGTTGCTTTGGGTTCGTTTTCACTGATGACTTATTATCGTCGTCATTTTATCATTACAATTGTAATAAAAGTAACAGCCTTCTTCAGTCATTTAGGAAATTATATATATTGCAGTGGACCCTGAATTTTATAATTGGGTGTCTCTGCTCGCACCTGCCTCGACATTTGCTGTATTACCTCTTAATTAATGTTGTAATTACTTCTGCGCACTTATTTCCCGAACTGTTATCAAGACTTCCCGAAGAGTGCTCCACAACATGCCTTTTTCCGACGCACGGGACATTAGGCACAGGAGCTGTCCCGCGCAGCAACCCCATTTTTTTTTCGGGAGCGAAGCTGTTTTTATTTAATCAATAAAGAGGGAGAGAGAGGGTTGTCCTCCTTTCCACATGCAATGCTTGAGGGAAGAGGGGGATAGGAGGGAAAGGGAAGGCACTCCCCTTTCTTGGGAAGGGAAGAAAAGAGGGGACAAAGGAACATGTACTGAGAGGAAGGGAGAGATTGCCTCCTCTCTTCACACTGCGAGAGTGCTGGGGAAAGAGATTGGGGAGAAATGGAGGATGCTCCTTTTCTGCTCTGTGTTGGGAGGGAGGAAGTCTGAGGGAAAGAGAAGTAGACTCCTCTGTGTCAGGTTGAGGGAGAGCAGCTTTCTCTTCCCAACTGGTTTTTTTCCCCAGAAGGGAAAAGGGTGAGAAGCACTCCCTTCCCCAGCTGCTTCTTTTCCCCAGCGGGAGGAAGGCTGAAGACAACTCTCTTCTTTAGCTGCCTCTTTTCTCCAAAAGGGGAAAGGGCGAGCAGAGCTCCCCCTATCGGCTGCTTCTTTTTCCCTAAAACGGGAGAGGAGGAACGGCGCCGTTCCTCGTCTCTTCTTTTCCTAAGAGGGGAGAAGCTCTCCCTCTCCCAGCTGCTTTTTCCCCCAAGAGGGAAAAGGGAGAGCCGCACTCTCTCTCAGCAGCTCCTCTTTCCCAAAAGGGGGAGGGGAAAGCGGCCGGTATTGATTTTGGGGAGCGAGGGATCTGGGTTTCCTGCATCCTGCTCCGGGATGTGGGTCGGTGGTCTGTGTAGCTCTCCAGGCTGTTAGCGCATCGGGAGCGTTGAGAGGAAGGACGGAGAGAACGCGTCACGACGGTCACGCTTGGTCAGACTGGTGCTCGGGGGATTGGACGACTCGTCACGAGCGGGCGGCGATCTCGGTGACGGATGCAACTCTTGGCGCGTGACGCCGGTGCTGTGAGTCGTTTTGAGGGGAGATTGTCTCTGGCCCTGTTTTTGGGTTGTGCAGAAGAACCGCGCGAGTTCATTGCTCTCGCTAGTTTTTTCGGTGTTCTTTGTTTATGTATTTCTTTTGATGTATTAACCTGAGAAGTGCTCAATTCTTTATGTGCTAGGTTAGGCCGGGCAACCGTGTCGTGGCTGGATTAAGGGGTTAAAGCTACAGTATGAGGTTGCTTCGACGGTGCCTCTAAGAGTTGTGCCATTCCAGCCCAGTTAGTTTATGTGGCCCGATTTCTCGTTTAGTTTATTGCGTGCATATTCATAAGTATTGTTTGGGTTGCCTATGGTTGAAGGAAGGCAGAAAGCAGACAAATTTTGTACCGCTAAAGGGTAGTTGAGATCAGTGTTTTTTTTTCTCCTATGTGTGGGTGATTGCCAGTTTTTGGTTTTTGTGATCATAACCTAGCATTTATGCTTTTAGTGAATAATCTGTGTATATAGATTGATTCCCCCATTTGTGTAAGGCACTTGTCAGAAATTTCGTATCACATTATCTCACCTTATATTCTTCTGTCTTTTCATGTACTTGGTAATATGTATTTCTAATTAATATTAAGATCTACAGTCACAGTACAATAGAATCTTTCTAGTGAAGTCATGTTTTCAGGAAAAATTTTCTCTATTATCAGTTCCTCCGTTCAATCAGCACCTCGGGTGTCTGTGCCAGCATTACAAGCACTCTTCAACTTTGCTTCCCTCTATTCGTTTTTACTATACCGTAACTCTTTTTACTCTGGCGATGTTCACTTTCATTGGCTCTGTAGATGAGCCATTATTTCATCTCGCTAAGCCAATTGGTAGCATCTTGTCTGAAGTTACAACCTTTGTGTCTAAGCTTGTGTTGCAAGCTCGGAGCTGGTTGCTCACTGGTTACACAACAGCTGTGTTCAACGGATTCCAAGCCTTGCTTAGACTCCCCTCCTTCCGCCGCCGACAGCCGATCACGTGCTCCTGCCTTGCACCAGTCAAGGCCACCGGAGTCCGAGCGACGGGTTTGGACAAGTATGAATGTCGCCACCCGGCGAAGCTAGCCAATGGGCAGCTGCGTCTCGCAGTGCGGTGCTCGTCAGCCTCAGAGGTGTGCATTTGCACATGTTTTACGTGCACACGCTTTTAGTGGACACGATCGTCGTTGCACGTGGATGATGCACGTGTTGCATGCACGCATTTGGCGGATGATAGCTGCGCTTTTTCTGAGACTGCCATCATTTCTTTGTACTCTAAAGTTATTTTTTGTTTGCACCTTCTATTTACTGAGTTGTCTCCCAACTAAATAATGAGTGTGACTAGACAATCTTTGCAATTTGCGTTGCAAGAAAACTAACTCATTTGAATTCTACGCCAAAACACCCCCTGAAACTTTTTTTCATCTACTGAATTCTTTTTGGGGCACAGCATGAGTGCTTTGTTGGTAAATGTGTGCTTGAATATGGTATTGAGGTATGCATTTACCATAATTACTGAATTCTAATGTGCACCTTTTTTTTTTAGATCTACCTAGAAACTGCCTGTGCATTAGAATCGGGTGCGAAACTGTTATCGTGGTCAGTGTTAGAATCATTATTGTTGGGTATACTGAACTGGGTGCACAATAGAATTGGGGGCATGTTTGAATCGGGTATTGCTTAAATTTATCACTATTTCTTAAAATAGTTGTAAATGTATATAGCATTGCGTATCAGTAAGTTCAAAGCTGTCTTTCAGATCTCCAGTGCTCAAGCACTGGAAGAATAATTTTGCATTGAAAATTAGAGTTTGTTTGCAGTACTGATATCTTTATTTTCTTTATGTTTTTATGCAGACCTCATAAATTACCCTATTGTAGTGATTTATATAAGAAATAGTCTGCAGTTTGGAATGCTAATTTGCCGATTTGCCCTTGCATGTTTGCTGAATCACTTGCAATGCCTAACATACGTGATGGTGCTTTTTTTTTCTTCTGTCATTGTGAGCAAAGTTTTGTACTTCAAGGGTTGAAGTGAAGCTTTTGTAGAGGGAAGCCAGAAGTCTTTCAAGCCCTATGCACAATAGGGTGATTTGGAAAGAAAATATTTTAGTTTAGGATTTTACGTTACTTCTTGTGTACTAGTAACTCTGTTTTAAAGAGTGTATTTTTGTGCATTACTTGTTCTGAGGTTGGGGTATATGGACACAAAGATCAGCCTTGTGGGCATTTGACAACTGTTCATTCTCCTTCATGTGTAACATGATTGTGTGGCCCTGTTGAGATCCCTTTTAGTAGCTATGATGCACACTGCCAGACATGCCACTCTTTTGCACTTCTGCCATTACGCAAGGTTTCACATTATAGTAGCAAGCTCCGAGCATGTGGTAGCATGCACAGTAACGAGCAGCCTCTAACATACACTTTTCCTTTCCACCATGCACTTTGATTTCTGGAATCTCGTGCTTTACACGGCGCAACAATGCATGCCTTGTGATCTGTGTTGTAGTATGTTGAACACTAGGCATGTGGAATCTAGCGTGTTTCTGTTTTATGCAAATTCTACTGAACATTGTATCATGCAAGTATACTTGGTGTCCCTTTCAAAATGAAGTGTACCTAAATTATTTTCTCTGTGAAACACTAGAAAAAGCAGTGTACAATATTTACCGGACTCTTCAGTCCCAACTGTAGTCCTAAATCTTGGAGTGCATGCCATTCCCCAACCACTCCAAATTTTGTTGTCTCAATGCGAAAAAAAAAAAGACAGTAGTATTTTACTATTAAGTTTGGTTAGTGCAAAGGGTCAAGGTCCTCAAAAGTGCCACCCCAGTTTTCTTTCTCATCTCAGATCATGGACAAAGGGATCTTACCGTTTATCTCGTCAAGGTTCATTTGGGACAGCAGGTCATCATACTTTTCGGTCGCGACGGAGGTCACTGTTTGAGTTTCCAGTTTGGACCATACTTTTTGCGCTTCTAGAGGGATGGGGGTTGTGTTTTTGTTACGGTAAAAGCTATGACCTATGGGGATTTTTTTTTTTAAAGGGGGAAGGGAAGGAGGTAGTTGAACCCTTCATAACTCCAACCTGTGCAGCCGCGGGGTAGGGTGATGGAATAGGGTGGGACGAAAACAAGCTTTTTATTGATTACTTCTGGAAGTTTAATGATTTTAAGGTGCATGCATTTATTGAAGCAACACTTGTTTGCACGTTTTGTCATGGACAGATTAGTATTGACAAGGGTGCCCACGCCGAATCTAGCCAAAGAAATATTATTTGATAGTGGTGCGTTCTTGTGAACCTAGCACACGTTTGCAACCAATTATCATGTATCCTTTTTTTTTTTAATTTCAGCGAATGGGGAATGTAACAAAAATAAACTCCTGTCAAGTCCGAATTCTCGGCAAAAAATAAACTCAGAAAAAAGCCCTTTGATTTTGACGGAAGATCAACTTGAAAGCATGGAACCCTAGTTATTTTGTTCTCAAGTCCCAACTACTTGATGTTTTAGCAACTGTTGTCTCTTTTGCTTCCAGGTTGAATGATGCGGCTGTCAGAATCTTGGAGTCGCATACTGGTGGGCACCTTCAACTTGTGTCGGGTTAGGGCCAAGGTCTTAAAACTTGGCTTTAGCTCAGAGGGACTGTGTTCGAGTAGCTCGGGAACAACATGCTTTTTTCACCAAATGTTGCAATTGAAAAGAGAGACAGGGTGTCAATGAAAATCTCATCCTCCCATGGGAAGAAGAGCTTTTGACACAAGACTTAAACTCAAAATTAGGGGTAATGGACTAATGAATCTAGACACTTTTCATGCAGCCTTAAAAACAGCTGTGTATCAGTCGACCACGCGTTCAGAAAATGGGCTTCCGAACGTCAGGAATCGTCTTGCCGCATTTTTATTTTTTATTTAGGGTAGGTAGTTGTTTTCTTTTCTCTCATAGAACTTTTATTTTCAGGTCCGGCTTCCATATCAGCTCAAGTGCAGCAGGCAAGTGTCAAAAATATACACCGCATGGCATGGTTCTGCATTCGTTGACGTCTAACTCGGAAAGGAGCAAGCATATCCAGTTTTCTCGCCATTTCGATGCCCCGGAAGGAGCACTTTCCACCAGACGAGTAGTTTCTAACAACAGCCTTCATCGATTCTAAAATACAAACAGAAAAAAAAGCTTAAGCTGATAGACCGTATGCAAAATTGCTAGGTGGTCTGACAACACCGAAAGCATGATCACCATTTTAATGTTCGAAAGCGTCGTCGGTACTGAAGCACGGTGGAGGCTTCGGGCAGTGCAGCAGCCGTGTATTCTGCCTTCCGACCATGGAACGTGGACGAACAGTTTAAACAACCTACAGCAACTGTCTGACGAAGCTCTCGAGGCCCGTGCCCGCCGGCGACAACTTCGTCGAAGCGGCGATGCAAGTCCTACGCCTTCGCTGTAGAAGCTTACACAGGCAATGCGAGCTGAAACGCCCTATCCGGCCTTATTCTGCAGTCCACACAAGCTTTCCAATTTCTAAATATGTCAAACAGTTCAAAGTATGGTGTCTATGTGTTTAATTTCTGGTTGGGACCACAGCTGTCTCAAAAACTCGCAGGTATGCAAAAGAAACACGAAGGGCTGTTTCAGCTCGTGTTGTCCTTGATAGTGTAATCGGATGTGATTTGAACGTGGGGTCGCGAGCGTTGGTCGGTCTATCTTCCCTCGGTAGCATAGGGAAGATAAAATGATGCAGAGTTTGAATTACTGGGAGTTGCCCCTCTAGAAACAAATAGGACGGGACCTGCATGTTGGTTTGAATTATCCCGGAGAGTTTGAATTAACGAGATTTCGCTGTAGTGGTTTGCATGTGTGGACACAAAGTTATTAAAAATTTATATCATTCCCCACTAGACTTTGCGAGCGTACCCGCTTTGACAAGAGCGGGGGCCAGTTGAAAACATCTAACTCGGCCGCAAGGCCGCCCAGCACGGATAAAACGCGGACTATTTTTGTGGCCTTTCGTTGCAATAAGAGCCACCACTCCACCTGTACGTTCATCCAGTTAGGCAGACTCCACATCACCGTGCAAGTACAATGCCCAGCGCACCATTAAAGACCCTTCATTCGCGTGCCTGCGAACGCTCGTTCCGGCGGACAAGCGCTACCAGGCGACTTCACGCACCGCTTCTTCGGCACTTTCCGTCCGCTTCGTTTACCACTAAGAAAGCAAACTTCGTGCCACATACCTTGTTTCCATTGCTGTTTGTGATTTGCTCGCAACAAGCGGAACTGTCACGTACACACGTGACCGTTCCGTTCATCAACAAAGAAGCTCGCCAACATTAAAACGGCAGGCGAGCTTCTTTTGCGTTCACCGGATGGTGCAGCTAATTTCGCGTAAGGTCTATTGCATTGCACTGCACGCTCGCACGATGAAAGCGTTTCCCACGAGATCTCGACTCTAACGCAGTGCCTCGCGTTTCAGGACAATCGGCTGGTCAGCGCGCTCGAGGATGTCAGTCCGGATTCGGTAAGCTGTCCCAGTTGCGTTAGTGTATTTATTTATTTTTATTTGAGACCTCGATGTGCCGCACACTCCTGATCGCCGTGGCTGCCAATGTGACGACACGCAGGTGTACTCGTTTCCCGAAGATGTGGTTCGTGAGCAGATTGAGCTGGAGCTGCAGACATTGCAGAGCCAGATCACCAAGAGCCAGGCAGTGCTCACTTACCTTGTAAGAGGGTCATCATTATTATTGTTCTTTGGTCGCTGGCTTGTTTGTTCGTTTGTAACGTACTGCTGGCCTTTTTCAATGTATCTCTGTAGGTGTGGGAAACAAAACAAAGATCACGTGGAGAAAAACGCAGAGGAGAAAGCCATTTTAACCACAACTCTGGCACTTAGGAAAGTTTGTGGAAGGTGTGGTGAAGTGTGGGCTAGGTTCAAGGCACGAGGTGCTTGGGCAACATTGCTGGGATCCTGCTAATTTATTGAGCACTGCCTAGGGATTTTTGAGAGCCCAAATTTTCGCTGATTGTCTAACTCTTTCAAGTGGAGTAGTTTTTTTTTTTTTTCGCAGTTGAAGCATAGTTGCGACATGCTGCCAGACGTTCTTACTTTCCTGCCTATTGTGTGTATTGATGCATGGCACACTTCTAAATTTAAAAAGAAATAGTTGACAGCTCTATGTAAATTGCAGAGGCATAATTCTTTGCGCTGGTTTGATGTTGCAGCACGCAAGAAGCTCCAGGCTTCCACTTCGGCCGGCATTGTCGAGCTCGGCAGCAGACCGCAGGGCAGCGTTCTACCGGCGTGGATTTTCTGAAGAAGGTTGGAAAACCGCTTGTTTCTTTTTCTCTCTCGTGTTCGTCTGGCCGCGGCTCTCTGGACAGTTTAGGATACTTGTAAAGCAGGTATCGAACAACCTTGCTGAGAGGATGGACTTCGTAAAAGTGGGAAAATATGTATCTAGAACGAAGATGTCAGACACGTAACAAGGGAGAGATATCTGAGGTCGAAGACGTCCGACGTCGGAAATGCATCTAAGATCGGCGTCTAAGATGTGCCAAGTGTGAGATATGCAAAGGCTGAGCTGCAGAAGGGCTAAGACTTTCAAAGAGTGAGATGCCCAAAATGTAGTGTCGAAAGTTCGAATTTTCGAATTGTAGTTTCAAATAATGCGCTATTCGATATTCGCTTCGAGGTGAACTTCAATGTTCACGCTTTTCGAAGTGTCGATTGCTTCAGGTTAACCCCGTTGAGTGCGCTTCTCGCCGAGCACGTGTGCACTGTGGAAAAGCAATGTTTGCGGGCTCTGTGGGTATTGCTTCCCTGCAGTGCACAGGCGCTTGGCAAGAAGCGCACTCAACGGGGCTAACGTGTCGCAATCATGAAAACGTATGTTAGGCAGCGATGTCCTGACAGCCCGCATTCATCATTCGTGTTGTTTTTTCAACAAATTTTTAATAATGAGGATAATATTTGCATATAGTAAGCAAATTTATGAATCCCTTGATTAGGATAACTGTGACAAATCTGTTGTGTACATGTCACAGTTCGTAAATATATAGTTGCACCAAAAGTAACTGAGCTTATAAGTAAACGAGTGGAAAATTAAAAACAGCCTTCATGAGTTCAGCTGTATTTTCGTTTAAGCATGGTGCACTGGAGTGAAAGACTTGGAGAAGCTAGTCTATATTTTATGAAAAATATTCGGCCAAAAACAATCGTATTTTGAATTCGCTCCAAACTCAAAATTCACTCTTCACACATGCTTACCAAAGTATAAGATGCCAAAAATCGTAGGCAACTAAGGTTTAGGATGCCCATAGTCTAAGGCATCCAGAATCTGAGACATTGAAAGTCTCAAATGTCGAAACTCTGAGACGTCCAAAGCCTGAGACGTCCAAAGTTTGAGATGTCCAAAATCTCAAACGTCCAAAGTTTGAGACGTCCAAAGTTTGAGACGTCCAAAGTCTGAGACGTCCAAAGTCTGAGATGCCCAAAGTGTGAGACGTCCAATGTCTGAGACATCTTAGGTCAAAGATGTTCCAAGTGAATGACATCCAAACAGATGCCCAAAATCAAAGTCCTAAAGTTTGAACTGTCCAATTAAAAAAAAAAAAAAAACTGAAGTCGGGAACATTTCTAGTCTAAGATACCACTATCTAAGACATCCAGACGGACATTCCAAGGTTAATAAGACATTAAAAACATTTGAAGACTAAGTCATTCACAGTTAAAGATTGAAGATCGTGAAAACAGAGCAATGAAAAGACAAAAGTAGTCAGATATCTGGAAGAGCATTTGTTATGACTAGTGTTTGGAATCACTCATGACTTGACTCTCTTGTTCTCATGCACATCATTATTCTCATAGTTGTTTAATTTAGCCATGCTTTTGTCAAGCTTTCCCATTATCCATCTCCAACAACAATTTCTTTCTGAGCCTTGACAGGGGTGGTGTTGCATTTTGACGGTGACATGCAGATCATGATGTGAGCTTTTGCGTTACAGGGCCTCACCCAGACGATCAAATGTACGACACTGTGGGCACCGCCAAGCCAAAGTGCTCCACTGCGCACCGTGGAAACCTGTAAGTTTTACAGTAAGGCAAGAGGATGCAGTAGTTGCTACATGACTAAAAGGATAAAGAGCGCAAAGTGACACTGTTTTGTTTTTGTAACTATGTATACACATTTACAAGTACAGCCTCAGGGCGCCACCATCTTGCTTGCTCGGGGTGTGCTTGGGCGCTGTCGTAATCAGATTACGACACCGATTGCTACGCCTTAGCAAGGCGTCATAGTCGGATTATGGCGCTCCCAAGCACACCCCAAGCGAGCAAGATGGCGGTGCCCCTGAGGCCATACTTCCAAACAAGTATATACTACTCTACAGCTACCTGTAGAGTAGTATAAACGAGACATTGAGCGTGGTGTAAGAAAGCTGCGTGGAGTGATGCCGTCTCCAGAGGCAGCCAACTTTCGTCCTCGTTCCTTTGTGCGCGCCACCAGATGGCGCCACGGTCATCGAAGCTTCACAAAGGCTGTCTGCTTTGTGGGTGGTGAACCTTGAGCGATCGCAGCGAAGCTTTGCACATTCTAAGCTGAATGCGACAGTTAAACCAAGCACTTTGAAGTGGCGGTGGATACTCTTGGTGGTATGTAAGGCTGTTAACCGTTCTAGAGAAGGGCTTCTGGCCAGTGTCATTTGCAACATTTTTGTGTATAGCACGTGCCTTCTTCGTAAAACGAGAAACTCATACGTGCTGGGCTGTTGAGATCGCGCACTGGACTGTGAAACAATAAACGTTGGAATGTGTGCAGAGCAGGTCTTCAGATTCAAGCCCTCTCTCGTCATGCGAAGTGCTCAGAATCGATCGCGAGGGATGGGACGCTGAAGACTTGTTGTGGCGACGGTTTGTTGAGTACACCTCGATTCCAGAGCAGACAAAATGCTTCCTTCGTTTTACAAACAAGTCTACTTCAAAATAAAGAAAAAAATATGATGCGTTATTGGCATGCTTTTAAGGATATAATGGTACATGTTTGTGGATCATGCTTACACTCTGCAAAAAGTGCTTTTAGGTAACATGCTACTTTTTTCTTATGGTGTCATTAAGCCCAAATGTCTAGTAAAACTCTCCAATCAAGCTGACCTGCTGACAGAACTTGTTGAACGTTGGTTTTGGTGCACCAACGCAACGAGGCAGAGGCACGGCAAAAATGTGCTTTAATCTTTGAAGTTTGTTTATTGAACAGAGAACTAATTAATATAATTCAGAATATAAATAACCTTTACTTTAGAGACAAGTAGCTTTTGGTGAACAAAAACTAGCAGTGCACAACTCTTGCGCTTCCAGGCGAAGATAAATTTAAATACAGTTGAACCTCGATTTACGAAACCAGATTTTACAATTTCCCAACAAACAAATTGGATTCGCGAGCCTATGCGCAGGTCTCCTTCCTCAGTTTTACGTTCTCAATTTAACGAAATAATTAGCGTCCCGTGATTTCGTTAAATCGAGTTCAACTGTATGTTAAATAGTGCCGTTCGCTAGAGGAGGGTACTGAAAATCTGCGGGTCCTTTTCTTTTGTATCAGTCTTCGTCGGGTTGCAGGGGTAGCCGGGAAACTTTGTTGGAACTGTGTCTTTCACCAGAGCAGCTTTCCATGGGACACCTAAGAGGACGTGGCCCTTGCAGACGGCTTTCCGTGATATGTTCACAAACCTTGACTCAAAATTTCTCTCACGAACGAAGCCTGTCTGCTGCAGCAGGCAGTCCTTGCGCGGGATCGCACCACGTCATAACTTAAGTCGGCCTTCTTCTTTAAAAGTAGCAAAAAGGAAGGCTTCTCCGTTCACGTTTGTGTCCTGCGTTTCACCGTGGCACGAAGCACTTCTTCCCCATTGCCGGTACCTTCCAGAAGCCGAAACTGGCAAGAAAAAAAAACTGTTAACCGCAGAAAATTGTGCTGCGTTGCAGCCTGGCGCATGCTGCCACCCGCTACCGCTCGCGAAAGGACGGCCTCGGCGTTGGTAGAGTGCTTGCCCTGGCGGCAAGTGAGAGTACCGTGTATCTCTCTTTGCCACGATGGCTCTTTGACGAAAGAGCAGTGTTACGCTGCATGCAGTATTTCTTTCACCACAATGTGGACCATGGGCATAAAACTTTTTTGTTCGACGCCGTCGAGGCTATTGTAGTTTCCACAGTGCTCCGACGCTGTTGAGGCTAGGTACCTGCACTAGCACGTGGACTCGTCTGGCGTACCCCAAGCACAAGGGCTCGTGCGAATGAGACGCAAGGCGTGATCGCGCACCAGTATGGGGCTGCAGCGCTGCGCAAACTTTGCTAGCTTCAACAAGACTGCGCCAAAAAGTAGTCTACTAATGTATAGGCCGTTATCATCATCAGAGTTCGATCTAAAGTCAGCTGTAAACACTGGCGCCTGCGCATAGGGATTAAAACTTTTCTCCAAAGAATTACTTTAGCGGTAGATTTTTACCTCGTGAAATTTGAATGTGTAGCTCCCTTCGTGCGAAAAATGGGACTGACACCGCTATTGACCGTGGTAAAGGTGTTGGTCTCATTTTAACGCCGAACGTTGTTTGAGGGCTAGTTTCCGAGCCTAGAGCACCACAAAGTTTGACAGATATAGGATGACACGACCAGATGTCTTTTCAAAAGACTGCGTCCCTTGGAGGTACTAATCGAATCGCCGACGTCTCACTCAGTAATCCGGTGCCCTATCCCCTGCACTGTTAGGAGCGGCTTTGGTTAGCATGGCTATAGTTGCTGTATATGTACTGGTGTTGCTGCAAAAGCTTTCTGGTTACCAAACGCAATTCAATTTCGTGCTTGTCTTTCTCTTTGCCTCCTACCCAGTAGTTCTAATTTTGAGTGAGCGTTTCTCTGCCACACACAGTTTTTCTCACGGGAAAGGAGCTACGCTCGAAATTTCACAGAGCAAAATCTATTGCTAACGAGCACCTTCAACGGGGATTTGAGATCGCCGCGGGCAGGTGCCGATTTTTCTGGCCAATTTACATGCTGCTCCACTATAAGTACCACCCCGTATGTACCGATAGACCTGTTGCAAAACGTCCAGCGCCACGACGGCAGGGTATTTTGGGAACCCTCGGTACAGATCACGCACATTCTCTATGCGCCTCCGCGACTGCGCGTGAGTCGTGGCAGCTACCGCCAGCAGCCATCACAGCCATCCGCCATCCCGGCTGTCCACTGGCACGTCATACATCGTCAGCGGCGTACCGCATCTGTGGGAACGTAAACGCATCGCCGCAGGTGAAGCAATTCACTTATTTGAATACGTAATGCGTCGTAAATTACCTTCACATCTTGCGGTGTCACCGAATCCACTCATTTTGTGCCGTAACCGTGGCAGGATTCGACCAGGTTTGACATAGCGTTTGCGTAACAGACGACGGAGCCGGTACGAAGAAGAGGAATGAGAAAGGGGTAGCCTCGCAAGCCAGTCAACCCTCTCCCCATTTCCGCATGCTCGTCGGCTCGTCTGACTCGGCTGCTCGAGCGTTGTTGCATCGGTAACCTGTGCCTGCTCGCATACGTCACGTGGTAGCAGGAGGAAAGATGATGGAATGGGCGTACCAAGGACTCGCATTGTCTGTCGCGCGGCATGTGCGGGCTTTTGGGTTTTTGCTAAGGGTGTATTCCCCGACGCCCGTGCCTCGGTGCCTTTTGAAGCTCCCCGCGTACAACCGCAGGTGTTCCCAGTTGCCCGCACCTCGGCACTTGACAAAATTACCCGCGTGCATCCGCAGGTCCTCCGAGCACCGTCCTTCCTCCCACGACAACCGTCCCCGGTTGTCGAGCACATTCTCCTGCCCGGTGTTGCCGGGGCGCGACGCCACCATCGCGAGGGCAACGCAGACGGAGCAGACCCCCGTGCTTTCGCGCGAGTCGCAGACGGATCACTCCGAGTCTCGGTCCGAGCCTCGATCCGGGCCTCGATTCGAGCCTCAGTCCGTCCCTCCGCTCATCCCCAATGGACCCGTCCCACTGGTCCAATCGAGAGCGCCGGCGGCGGTTGCGTCGAGTGCCACGTCGCCTCTTGCTGCGGCGCCGCACGCACAGCTTTGTCTGTGCGATCCGAGAGGGGAACAGCCAGCTGGTGGATGCGGCCACGGAAGACGAGGCGACGACGGATGGTGCACCTCAAGCTCCTCCGCAGTCGTGAGTAGCCTTGTTCTCGTGTCCCAACTGGCCGGAACGTTCGGAAAATTAGTTCTACGTATGCTGTCGCGTCTTGTTAAGGGGGTGCCGAAACGAAATTCTGGGGCCTTTTTATCGTCTAAATGTCAACTATGTTCTGGCAACACCGCAGAGACGCCAGTCAGTTGCTTGAAAAGACATCAAAACTTTATTTAAAACGACTACCAGGCTGCACCTGGTGGATGTTCCCAAAGCTACGCGGAATGTCGTTAGGCGGCGCTGAGTCTTCCATGATGCATCACGCTCTCCGACGGCCGCTCTTTGAGCGTTCGCTAGAATCGGCCGCTTTCGAACGAAAAATATAACCACCCGTTCAAAACATGGGCTCGCGATGTTTAGCTTGCAGGTGTCGACGAATCATACTTTAGCTCATTTCCGAGCTTTGAGAGGTACGTTTCAATTTTCATTTCAGTATCCCTTTAACGTGGACCCCGTTAATATGGATACCCGGCTATACCGACACAAGTTTCGAACTGGGCGAAGTACTCGCATTTGTGTCTCGTCGTTTTGGACGACTCGCGTCATGAACGACATTTCGAGGCAACGTAGGTGTCCGTACTCGACCACACATGGGTCTACTCTGTTTCACTTTAAAGCAACACCAAACGCCCAGAAAACTTTCCTCATTAATTAAGTGTCTGGGTACAACGTGTACGTCATGAAACAAACTTTCCCACCAAAACAATTTTTAGCACAATAGTATTTAAGTTGCAGGACGCATCTTCAGCCGTATTCACCAGACGTGTTTAGCGCCTGTTTAATTGCCAACTATCTACGTTATTGATTAAAATGATCACGTGGCAGGTGGTAATCGCAGCTAGACAAGCACTCGGTATTCACCGACCATGTTTAGGGCTTAGTCACCATAAGCGACTTGGAAGGCGACTAAAAAATCTTAGTTGGGGCATACGGCTAGCTTAGCCGGTGTTTAGAGGGTGATTAGCGGATCGGCGCCATGGCCGACTGCTGTCACCGCTGACCGCCAGTGCTAGTGAAGCACTTGCTTTCTTGGAACGCTGGGGGACAGATCTGGAAAGAATTGGAGCAGCAAGGATTGTGGGAAGGGACGTGTTCACAGGTCAGAGATAACGCTAAAGCGATCTCAGCGAGGCGTAGGAGGACGAGGAAGCCCGCATTTATGGGCACTTCCGTATTTGTTTATGTCGCTGGCAATGTTGCTTTCGTGTTTTCTGCCTTACGTTTTTTTTTCATTTTCTTTGTAAAACCTTTGTTTCAGACAATCAGTTTCACAATATAACATTTTATTTTTGCTGATAGATATTTAAATATTACTTTTTACACGATAAAATCCCATTCACGCGATGGCGGTTAAGTATGGGCATACGTGACCTATCTTTTTATGTCACTTCTGCTTGTTACTCCTGCTGACTAGCTAGTCGCCCGCTCCTTAGTCGCCGATGCTACACTTAGCTTGTAACTACCGTAGAATACCGCGTATCCGCCCATTCCACATTAAGCGCCCATTACCAAATTTGTGAGATCTGAGAAAATACGCACAGTACATTTATATGTAAAATTGATGACTGGACAAGCGCCCATCACCCATTTTTTTGCGATTATCTCCAAAGTTTGAGTGGGCGCTTGCCCGGTATTTTACGGTACTTAGAACTTTAGAACAGTGGTAATTAAGGCCCGTTCACACACTTGCGACCTGTTAGAACCGAGTGCCTTGGAAGCTCTTAATATCTCTTGCGACGAGAGGACACACTGGCACCATCTATTGGGTAGCAGTGTAAACTTGGCAGTCTGGCATATTTTCTATTTCTCTTGCGCATTATCCTTTCTTTCTTGGCTCTGAAAAACCTTTGTCAACTTTTTAAATGAGCTTTCTCATAGGTATTACGCACATTTGACCTCGAAAATCCCGCAAAACCTTCGCTCTTATTGAAATGCAGTTCCAGGGTCACCGCATAGATGGCGCCAGAGTGCAAGTGTGTACCCTCGTCCTAAGAAATTTTAAGAGGTTTCAACAGGTCTCGTCTCTCTCGGTTGTACTCGGGTGCAAGTGTGTGAACGGTCCTTTAGTCATGACTGGTGAATACAGCTGCTTGAGTTAGGAGCAATTCTTCTATTTTGGCACGTTAGTCCAAGATAGAAAAATGCTTCAGAATCGCTTCTAAAAGCACTGAAATGTGAAAAGATTTTCTGTTTTTAGTACTTAAATTGCAGAAATGTTTTACAAAATAAAGCTCTCACGAAAAAAAAAAAAAAAAGGAAAAAAAGTTAGCGCAATATTTACATTGTGAGGCTTTGTTGAGTGAGGTGCGACTCCGAAGTGTATCTTCTTCCTTGGCATGTTGTCCAAATTAGGTATATTAGGTATGCACTTGGACGGTTTACTCCCAAGAGTTTGGTCAAAAGAGTCGCATGAATCGAGTCTTGTGTGTTTTCCTAAGAATTAATAAGGAAGGTACGTGCTGGGAGAAAAGTAGCGGAGAAAGGAGACTCCCAACCACTCTGCTGTCAAGTCGCCTTTTTATTTTGCGACGTCACTCGGTTTCCCTAGATGGCAGCACACTGCAGTGGCAAGAAATTTACTTCCTGTGGAAAAAAAAAAGTTTGCCGGGAAGTGCAGCCACCGCAGCCGTTAGAAATCCAGTTTATGCGTTGGCGCAGAAATTTCGCTTACCGTCACGTCGGCTTTTATTACCTTCAACTTGCTGTTGACTCAGAATTTGATGTCTTGAAAGTTGCATGTGAATTTCATTGACAGAAGTGAGTTACTTCGATGGTATCGGGTTTCATGAACTCGTGTCGGCAGGATGACATCTGTGAGACATGCTTACCGTAAAATACCGGGCAAGCACCCACTCAAAATTTAGAGATAATCGCGAAAAAATGGGGGATGGGCGCTTGTCCGGTCATCACTTTTACATATCAATGTACTGTGCATATTTTCTCAGATCTTACAAATTTGGGTATGGGCGCTTAGTGTGATATGGGTGGATGCGTGGTATTCTACGGTATACTGTTTTTCTTGGGGGTTCTTGTTCTATGGCGATTTGGTTTTTAGAGCGAGTGTGTAGAAATCTGTGTTCAGAGGTGGGCTCTCCAGGAAATCTTACCTGTACTTCCTCTTCCTTTCCTTCCCTTTCAGCTCCGAGCCTGTGCGGAAGCGTGCCAAGCCTCAGGTCAGTATAGACCACTGTCTGAAATCCTAGCCTCCAGCAATAAAAACGGGAAATAATAATCTCAAACAGAAGCTCTTGTGAAGAGAGGGGCTGCGCATAAAACAAGATTTTTGCTTTTTACAGCACTCTTGGCATCGATTTGTTCTTAGAGCTTCGTGACTATGCCTTTCTGACATTCTTGCACTACGATATGTAAAAAGGTTTCTAAAAAAATTGAGTCTTGCAAAAGCGCAGCCCCCCTTTCCTCTCCCCCTACTGTGTCATGGCGTCGGCGTAAACAAACATTGCAGTGCCCATGGAACAGAGCAGACACTGGTCTATGTGCAGCCTGAGGTTCTATCTTAGAAAGCAAAAAGTACCATGTGCTGCTTGAGTAATTTCCTTACATTATGCATTCTTGACACTCCAGGTGCTTCATGCATGACTGTCAAGCTTTTATTTCATCAAAAAATATTTTTGTGCATATGTTTTTTGCATTGTTAATAATTGTCATATGTGGCATAACTAATGTTTTCAGCTAATATGTGAATGCGCATAATTGGAAATAGTAGTGTGGTGGGGCTCATGGGTTAAGTGTTTTGGGACACAACTTTTTTTAAAAATCAAGGCAGCAAAACCTTTTTTAAAGACTGATATAGCAAAGTATATAAAGTAAAGCAAAGTTAAAGGACGATTGTAGGACTGTTCCTGCAGACATTTGAGGCACTCTTTTTACTATGGAGGTCCTAATTAATGTATTGTCTACAAAAGCTGTGTGTGCATTACTCCTGTTATGAGCTATCAGAGAACTTGAAACTAAACCTTATCAGTTTCTGTTGCATGAGTTGCTTGTCTCATTAAATATTTTTGGTTTATAAAAGTCGAGCCCCTTTCTGTATTTCACTTTCTTATAACCATACTTTCTTTTCTGTAATGGAGCTCCACCAACTGAAATTTATTTTCTCACCAACATTTCACAAACTATTATAACTTTGGGAATTAAAATGATCTTTAAAACAGCTACACTTTATTTGAACTTGCTGCCCATAATCAGTCTTGAAAGATAACGAGAAAATTACATCTTGTGTTGTTTTTCTGCACAAGCTGTAAGGTAGTCGGGGCAAGATTGTGCGGTATTGTTGATGGCCACAAATGAAAGTGATTGGTAGATTTATCATTTGGGTGATTGAGTAATGATTTGCAGATTGGTTGGTTAGTTGATGGAATTGATTGATGCGTCGATTGTTTGACAAAATTAAGTATCTATGAGATTGATCATTTGATTGAATGATTGACACATTGATCATTTGATTGAATGATTGACACATTAATTAATTGGCTGACTGGTTGATAATATACCGATAGAATTAATCTTATATACGTAAAGCCATGACGTCCCACGAAGGACGGTGGCCTGAACCCGAGAGGCGTCCAGCTCTGCACCTATTGAAGATGAGGATGGAAGGAGTTTTGCATGAATGCATTGATCAATTTAGTGAAGGTTTGTTACGAGCATCAGCAAGGAGGTTATAGTACAAGACGCGGTGGCCTTCTGCAATGTTCCAGGTGCCAAAACTGATGTTCGAAGATGCCGACGCTGCCAGGAAAGACCTGCAGTCCCGCAAGCTGCGTTCCGCAAGAACCTCTTGGGTGCGTGGAGAAGTCTGCTTCTTCCGAGTTATTCAGCGTCGTTGAGCGACCGCTGTGGTTTCTGGCTCTGTGATATGCATCCGCTTGATGGATGCATTCTACCTCGTCTTGGTGTCTTCTTGTTCCACAGCTCTGGCTTTGTTTCGTCTTGTTGTACCTTGTACACCTTGCCGTTACCTTTGCTTTGTTGTACCCCCGTTGGCTCCCCTTGCATCAGAAAGCAAGATTAGGCCGGAGTCCAGCGTTGAACAACACATGCTTTCTTCGATCAGCAGTTGCTGATGAATTCTGCCCTTTAACCCCATTTGAGCCATATCTATTGCTTTATGAGTTCCAGCGCAGCAGATCCTAATTCGGGCCTTTATTATTTTAATTATCATCTTCCTTTTTTATCCTGAGAGGCCAGTTAAGAAGCTATGTGTGCGTGCTGTAGCCTATACGTCTAGCCTTAGGACAAACACGGAGCTACAGGTTTTCAACTGATGCAGATTAATGTTATAATTATAATTATTATTAATCCTCCCTGGCATCTCTTGAACTCAAATTCCAGGGACCCTAGTGAAGTTCTCATGTCCCTAAACTCCCCAAGTTGCAGGGACAGCAGGGATGGTAGGGAATCCCTAGTGTCCCTGGAACCTGGGGTCTAGGAACACTAGGGAAAATTTATTTATTTTTTGCCATGCATCTTTGAAGAATTTCAGATTTACTGTTTTCCTTTTCCCTGCAGAGCTTTTTTGTCAGAACTGTTTAGGTTATACCTTTCGTTGTTGGCAGACACTTTCCCTTTGTGTCTTCAGTTCACCCTAGAGCCACTGAAAAAAGTGTGCTTCAGGGTATCAGCACTCTGTTCCTTGACTCTCTTGCGGGTGCTGCCATTTCGTTGCCTAATGCAGAGCGGGGGCATTTGGTGATGGTTACGATTCGAAAATGCGACTTTCCGAGCTTTAGACACAGTGTTGGCAGACTCGGACGATGCAGTTTCGCCCCGTCGCGAAATGTATTAACGTTTCTAGATGACAAAAAAGCATTCCTTGCTATTTTAGATATAGCTTTCGGATAACTGGCAACTATAATTTTGAGCAACAAGATGGCCGACATGCCGGTACTCTGAAGCGGGGCTTGTTAGTGGTTCTATAATAGAAGACAACTTTCTGCGGCCATGCGGTCAAACCTATGGGCGCTCGTGCACCGACCAAAGCCGTGCACGGGCCCTCTTCACTTCTTCTGAAATGCCACAAAAAGTTAATTGTCCCCCAGTATAACCTCTTCAAAAATTACTGCCTTACGGTCAATCCGAAAACACTGCAAAGTGGTGTGCGCAAAACACCATAAAATATGGCAACTCCATCAATTGTTCACAGTCTCTTGGAAGTGAGTATTGTATCAGTTAAAGACTTGCCAGCTTGTTGGTGTTTTTTGTGCGTGCCACTTTGTAGAATTTCCGGGTAGACCGTAAGAGGGCTTAATTTTTGATGGGGTCCGTAGTTGACCCCTTTAGTCCTCGAGGTCGGGTAGTTTGACTTGGCTCTGTGCGTCGGAATCGCGCTTGCTTGTTGGCGAGAGTCCCCGTGGACCTCGTGTTTGGGTCTTGCAGAGGTCGGACGGAGCGTTGCCATGGACCTGGATCCGCAAGAAGGGACCGGGACCACACGTCCGAAGGTGCGTGACCCGATTTTTACGCTAGATGGGGAGGGGCTTGGGAAGGGGGTCCCCTAGGGATGCCACTCAAGTGGATCTTGAGATTGTCTTTCTGTGGCGCCAACTCAACCGAAGTACCCTAAGCATCCTAGAAAGTTCGTAATTACGATCAACATCATGGCCTTGTTTTTCTCTTAAATAAACAACTTTTTCTGAAATAAATAAATTTTTCTGAAATAAGTAAACAACTTTTTCTGAAATAAATCTCTGACAAAGGGGGTGTGTTTTAGTGTTTATTTGCCTTTTAAGTGAAAAAAGCCATGTGCATGACTTGGTTTTCTAAAATGCTTAAGGCGATGGGGTGTGCTTTAATGAAAAAAAGAAAAAGGCCAGACATGACTGCACTTTTGGGCTTTTTTAGGATGCTTAGGTCTCATCAATTGAGTCTTTGCCTTAAAAAGATTATCTTAAAATCCACCTTAATGCTCCTTTAAACCATGAAGGATAAATGCACATGCACCGGTTCTTTTCTCATTGGAAGTTTTCTTCATAGACTACAAAAAGAACTATTAAACATTAGGTGTTGATAAGTATTCAAGTAGAAGATTCTGAAATATTGAATATTTTGTTTAGATTGTGAAACATTGTTTTTTTCTTCATAGTCTACAGCAGCTCATAGACTGCAGACAATGAATCCATTATTATATATGTTAACTATAGACAGCACAACAAGTGTTGAAATATGAATGATTTCAGAACATGACACAATTTGTTCAAGAGTAGCTCTCTTCATGGACTACAAAAACGACTGTTGTATAGGTAGGGGCACATGGTGCTACAAGCATACATAGGTAAATTATTTCCAAAATGTAATTTAATTAAAATTACAATTATTTTGCTCCAAAAGTAGTTTAACTACAATTACAGGTACTACTACGTGAAAATTAATTACAATCACAAATTACTTTTAAAAAGTAATGCAATTACTTCACAATTACTTATTTCTGAGAGCGACCTGACTTGGGCCATATAACCTTAAACGAGTTGTATAGAGTTCAACACATTTGTTCATTCCTTGTCCAAATGTTCGAGGAGGTCTAAGCATTGGTGCATGGATATTGTACTTTCCTTTTATGAATTTTGTTAAATTCATGATAGAGCTTGACAATTTGGGGCAATGAAGTGCTATATTATTATATTTTTAATAAATAATACTCAATTAGTTCATATGCTGGAAGATGCTCAGATCGCTACAGAATAAATTGGGTTGACAGACTTTTGTTAGCCAAGCAAATAAAAATGTGACAATTAGTCATATATGGATACTTTACAAGTGGTAATATAAAACTAGAATCCGCAGGCGATAATACGGACCACATCCACATACAAACATCATGTTATTGTAAATTATTTACATTAAGTTGAAATAATAAGGGCTCACGAAATATAAAAAGAACTGAATCAGGGCTCCGAATCATTGGTGACAATATTCACAGGTGCGATGTCAGTCTCCAAAATGCTTATGCAAATAATATCTGAAGTAAAACCAACAGGGGAATAAACTTGAAAATAACACAAAGATACAAATATGCGACAGTACTGAAAAAGGGACGTAAAAAACTTGGGGAAAACAAGAAAAATAACTTCATAGACAATTAAAATTCCTAACCTCGGCTTAAAGCTGAAGCTAATTTTTTTTTCCTTTCAATATTTTGGCATGTTTACGCTATTATTTTCTGTTCTGCACCGCAGACGGCGCTACATGGTACCGTTGAGATAGGCTCTAAAGATGGATTGTCTCTCAGCTCGCATGGTAAACAAAAAAGGAAAAGCAACGCGACGTTATTTTTGTTGCGCGTGCGCATGCGTGCGTGTCACCGAGCGCTAGGCCGCTTGTGCGAGCGCTGAGGCTTTTGAGAGGTTCCGTCGGCGCCGCCAAGTCTTGCAAAAGTAATTGTAATTACGCCTGAAAGTTTGCAATTACTGACGCTAGAAAGTAATTAAATTACAATTCTTTGTAGCCGAAAGTAATTAATTACAAATTACCAAAGAGTAATTAAATTACAGTACTTCAATTACTGTAACTTAATTACTACCCAAGTAATGGCTATAAGTGTGTAAATTCAGAAGTGTGTGGAGCATGGCACTTTTTGTTGAGGAGCAACTCTCTCTGTAGATTGTGAAGTCATTATTATATTTTTGTGATGGACGATTGCTACAAATGTCAAGAAATTGATAATTTAAGACCTTGACATTTTTCTTGAGAAATAAATCCTTCTCGTAGACCGCACAATGACTGTGGTACTGGTGCACACAGTATGTGTCCCTTGTTATTGCCCTTCCAGTTATGACTATTAGATGTTAGGGAGGGGTAACCAAAATATAGATGTTGAAATGTTAATTTTTAGCTCAGGAGAGTCCCTGCTGTAGTCCCCAAAACGACTATTGTGTGTCAGGATTACAGATTGCTACAAGTGTCCCTAGACTATAAGGTCATTAGTGCCATAAGTGTCTATATACTAAATTTTTCGGAATATCACGCTTTTTGTTCAGAGATATTAGAATCATAGGCATCGCTACAGATGTATAAACATAGAAATATTGAGGACAACTTATTTTTTACTCTTAAGTTGCACTTTCCGTAGACCAAAAACCGTTATTGTTGATTATAAACGGCACTAGAAGGGCCTAAATTTAGAAGATTTCAAAGACATGCAACTTTGCAAATGAACTTTCTGATAAGAAAAAAGACACTTTGTATTTTGCTAGATTTAAACAGTTGTCATACAAATCTAAAAAAAAAAATAATGCGGTGAAAAAACAGGTGGAGACGAGAGGTTGTCGCTCACCTAGCCTGGCAACCGCGTGCAACCGGTCGGCGCCATATTAGAGTGGCCATATTCATTGACGTTTCGTCGATTCGTTCATCCACGTGTCTGGTTCTGTCTCACTGCGCGTTCTTCCTACCGTGCTGCTCGCTTCTGCTGCCTCATAAGTGCACCGGATCTGCTGCGAGCAAA
The DNA here is from genome assembly GCA_037355805.1 of Ixodes ricinus. Lineage (NCBI taxonomy): Eukaryota > Metazoa > Arthropoda > Arachnida > Ixodida > Ixodidae > Ixodes > Ixodes ricinus. The sequence goes on along the minus strand of JAZHYW010009386.1, from coordinate 8,748 downwards.
AAAAAAAATAAAACCCGAACCAGTAAAGAAAGTAGTGCCGTCTCTCTGGCGCGCTGCCTAAACTGAAGAAGTCGCCGGCGTCGGCCTTGAAAGTTGACAGAGAAAAAAAAAGAACAAAGACGGGGATGTCACATCCGTGGTGCCGGTTATGCACCGGATTGGCTACTCCGTTACGTAGATTACGTATTACCGGCGTTTTTTTTTTTCTCTTTTTCCGCGCGAGGTTTGTTTTGTTTGTTTTTTTGTGGTTGCCGTGAACCGGATTGTGGTGTTAGTGGTGGAGCGCTCTCGCGCCCGGCGCTGCTTACGTTGCGCCTCGGTCGCCCGCTCAGCGCTTTGCCAGCCCGGGGAAACCATGATCGGATTATCGCATCAGGTAAAAAAGTTGGCTTCTCTTTTCGACTAGTGCATGGAAGCTGAAGGCAAAACCAAAACTGACCGGGCACGTTGAACGCACAAAAATTTCAGGTGCAAGAGACCTTTTGTTTTGTTTTTATGAGGGGAAAGCCGGGGGGGGGGGGGCGACGTCTTTTTTTTAGATCTTACTTTTCTACGTAAACATTTGGGGAAGGAGGGTAAGTCCTGTTTACCAGCTGTCTCCCCCCCCTTTCTGCCTCTCGGTAGTGTTCTGGAGAATGGGGGGGGGGGGGCTTTTTTTCTCGAACACTTCTGACGAGGCGTCGGAAACTGACTAAGGACCACTTTTAGCGATTTAATTGTGAGGTCGGTGGAGTGCATTTAGCATTGCGATCGGTTGAAGCCTTTCAAAGTGCAGCATCTTACACGTTTTCTTGTTTGTTCTTTTTTTGTATGTTTTCTTTTGTACCGAAAGTTGTTTTTAGCGGACATAGTTTAGAGTCCCTATCCAACCCATTTTATGGAATGTTTCGTTCTTAATTTCATTGGCATAGATTCCTTTTTTTGTAGTTCTTTATTTGGCTGAAGTTTGCTTCGGTGCAGCGAACCCGTTCTCTCAAACGTGCGTAAAAATACCTTGAAACTAACATTAAAAAAAGAAAACGTTAGAAGAAAAAGAAAGGGAACAGACGAAGTCTCAAACTCGGCTCATGTGAAAACATACACCAGTTCGCCTGCATGCCAAGCATTTTTTCTCTAAAACGTGTTCCTTTCGCTAAAACGTTGCATTTATCTAAAAAATTTGTTTTCTGTTTGTTTTTTATTGCACAATGCATTAAGTCGATTTAGCATGTCTGCTGGAGCTATTTCGGATCCGCGATCGCCGTATTCCGCAGTATTTTGGGGTGGAACATATTTTTTTAAGTCGAATGAATGAAAATATTAACTCATTTGTTTGAGGTCGATAACGCGTAAAAGATATTGGTGAAAACGAAACAATTCCGCTAATTACAAGTTCAAAACACACACAAAAAAAAGTGACGTAGTCATCGTTATGGGCTTTACTCGCCTTTTGCAAGCAGGATGTTGCCGCCGTTATCGCCGTGTTGAAACCATTCCTGCGTCTGCGTGCGTTTCGCTTGCAGCAGAACGGTTGCGAGGCTAGGCTTCGCCGCGCGTGCGCGATGGGAGCTCACGCGCGGGTTTTCTGCGGTTGTTGTTCCTTACGACAAGAACTGCGAGAGTTGAGCCAGCAGCGAAAAGTTGCGCAGACTGCGAAGAGTCTTCTACGTTGTAAGCAACAAACAGCGAGAGAGCGAACAGACTTAAGTAAAATAGACATAAAGATACAGGAAACCTGTGTCTTGTGTATTTTTTTGTATGTTCTTCAGAGCAAAGAAGATGACCTTGCTCTTTGAAAACGACCCCAACTTTCTTGGACATTCTTCTCTCGGCGCTTGTCTGTGAAATGCACTAAAAGGAGAATTTCAACTGAACAACAACAACAACAGACATCGCAACGTTTTCCCCGGGAATATTTTAGTTGACAGTCATAAAATGTCTAGAAGCAGCAATTAAACTTTTTGGACGCGTCTAGTTGTTATTCCACAACTCTACAAAAGTTTTTTTTTTTTTGCGTTGAGTTTTATAGGTTGCGTGACAAAATGATCAATTTATGTTTTTCTTGACAAAAGGTCGTAATTGTTCCCGATTACTGTAATTGCCTGGAGTATTGTAGGACGCAAATCGATTAGAATTCGGAAATTTCCTGAAAAAAATACGTTTTATTCCACGGAATGTCCCAGAAAGTTGGCCGCGTGGACTGAATGTTGGTGGCGTAATTATTCAGCGTTTGGATCCGCGGAGGTAGTTCGTGTCGTCGTGACTGACAGCGGAGTAGCTCGAAAGCGAGCAGAACGCTTTGATCGGGCCTGCTAGGCACGCGCACTGGTGAAGTGACAGGGTTGTTTAAAGGCTATAGGTGGCGCAAGGTACCGCCCGATACAAAGGATATAGCCATTATGCATCCATCCATCCATCCACTCCCGCGATTTCTTCATGGTCTCCGATTGGCCTGAGAATTTGCTAACCAGCGAACATCGCTGAAGTCGTATCCCAAATATTAGGTGAAAATATTTTTTTTCGCGAAGTTGTTGAGTTTCAAATTTTGGTCCTGACCGTGTGTTTTTTTTCAAACTGAAAGCCTCTACTGGCAACAATGAAAAAGTGACGCCGGCAGAAGGCAGGGATTCACTCTTTTGACTGTAGACTTTGTTCCCAACTGGTTCCAAGCAGTTTCATGGTGCCAAATGAATGCTTTGGAAGCTCGCTCCAGTACCCGCACTCCAGCACGAAACAAATGATTGGCATATTCTATTTTTAGACTGCTCGCTCGACTGGCAAGCCTGCCTGCCGCTGACGCCATGGCACTGAAGAGTGCGGGTATATTTGAATGTGGGTTTTGGCATCATTTTTATGTGCCGATTTTACAATAACTATTATGAATTTCGCGATACTAAATAGCATACCGGAAAGGGTAAAGGGAAGTGATTCCGAAAATATACTGTAAAGCCCTTAAAAAAAAAAAAAACACACACTGACATTCCCTAACTTTTTTTTTCTTTTTGCCAGGCGATTTATTATTGCGAAGACTACTTAATCAATATTTTGCTACAGCGTCACGTATATTTTTAATAAAGTCAAGAAACGCAACAGCTCGAAACCTAAACCGAAACTGGACTGGCGAGGGAGAAGAAATATAGAGGAGGAGAGAGGTGGCGGAAGTCAAGTGGCTGTGATACTTTTTCCTTTTAGAAGCCACAAAAAATGGGTATCGTATTTCTTTTCTATTTTTAATATTGTGTGTGTGCCTTCGATGACCTACGACTTTGATTGAACTTGGTGGTCGTGTCTAAACCATTAGAAAACGGCCCGTAACCACGGAGAAGAGAGTGAGCGCGACTCAAACCGTCCAGTTCTCGATCGGCGGGTTACGGGCGGAAAGAGACCGAATTTCGAGCCGCAAATTCTGTTCTGGGTAGTGGGGCTCTCATATGTCATGTACAACTAAAACCTTCGGCGAGCATAAATACCCTGTCAGTGTCCCTTTAATGTTCTGCGAGCCCTTAATTTTCGCGAATTGAAAAATTCGCGAAATTTAAGGGCACGCGAAAATTTCGGTATTTAATTAAGAGTTTTGATGCAAGCGTCTGAAATTCGCGAAATTTAGTGGCTGCGATTTCGTCCTCTTTGACCGATTCGCCGAAAATGGGGGCCACGAAAATAAACGGTTTTACAGTAGTTGGTCGGGGTCGCTCAAGAAATATCCGCAGTACCCATTTAAGACAGCATGCTCGCGTATGTTGGCTGTAGTATCGGCTTCGTTCGCACTTACGGTGGAACGGGGTATAGTAAAAAAACATTCCCTCTACTTCGTTTCAGTTCATGTGCGAGCGAATCTGAAGCTATACAAGCTCGAGCACGCTGCCCTGGCTGTATGCCTCAAACGATGCTCGCACTGCGCGAGCGTGCGTGTTCGGCGGCGACATTAGACTTTGTAGCTTCTGCTATTTGCGGTGCAGAAGCTTCCGTTTTCCTCACTACAGAGCCATAAACGGCTCTGCCTCACTATCGGTATAGTGCATGTGCTACCCACGCAATTGACTCCGTAAGTGTGACGTCATGGGTCCAAACAAACCGTTGCTAGGGTCGTTGTTATGGACAAATACATGTGGCTAGGTTTCGCGACGAAAACCCGACCGTTCAAAAATCAGGAGTAGGATTTAAACTTTCTAAAAATCACAGGTATAGAAAGCTTGAATGTCATATATGTTTCGACAGAAGTGTGCACGCGTAATCGCTTGTTTCTGAAATATTTACGACTGCAACTTCCGGTCCTCAAGATGCCTGCAGCAGACGACGAATGCAAGAAGTATGCCGTCTGCCCATCACGCCGCCGGCCAAGCTGGCGCCGTTGTTTGAATCGTGTGAATAAGGACGATATTCTGATATTGCATTTGTTTGAGATGTAATGAGTTTCAGACACTTATAAGAATTTCGTAGTGGGGTGCGATGCAAACTATGGTTTATCGAAAGTCCGGGCGTCGATCGAGATGATTGTCTGCTAAAAGATCGCATTGCACCCGTGAGAAAAGCACTTCAGGCGATCGGTTGAGATCCCAAATTTTGTTTGCGGACTCGCGCTATGGGAGGGTGCTTCGTACCTGGTTGTAACCATCGCGTGAAGAAAGATTCTGCACTTTCTTCAGATTTCCGCAAGACCCCAAAGCGCGAAAGAACTGGATAAAAAACTTAAGGTGAGTTTATTATAGATTGAACTCGCATCGCGGGTTCGATGGAGATCTTCACCAAAAACAGCACATCCACGGAATTTGATGTATACCAAGGGGGAAAAAAAGAAGCAAAATACTGCAAAATTGTGATAGACTTGCAATTATTTAATAACCTGACAACATCAATAATAATAATGACAAGAACTTACCTCGACGGCGTACGATTTATTTCTCATGCTGGCCTGCACTAACGCCGGTAATGCACTTCAGGTCGTCGTCGTAACTGATCTGCATGACGTGGTTTGATTTTACTGCATTTTCACCCTCTCGTAACTAAGCTGGGCTCTTCACAGAAAAAAACGCACATTGCGGAGGCTTTTACGGCAATGGTGATGCACTTGTTTTTGTCGCTCGTTTACCGACGCAATTCAGTGGAGACGCCCGCTGCAACAGAGGCCAGCAAATCTATCGTGTCGTCTGCTACCAAAGCAAAGCGGAGTGTAATACTTCAGAATTGGCTTTCAACGTTGCAATACGACACTGAGACGACAAGAACATCTTCATAATTAGATATCAAGAGTTGGGTTGCTTACAAAAAAATGATTTACTTGTAAGCAAAAATCTAGCCTCATCTGGAGTCTCCATGCATTAGTCCATACCAACGTCCCTAGCAACGGCTTGTTTGGACCATAGAGTTATTACGATAAACGCTAGAGGCTCAGCTGGCGCTAGTGTCTACGGGACTTCCGGTTGCAAATTGAAGCAGACAGCATGCAGTCTACATTTCCAGCCTCCTGTGTATTCCTATGGGAAAACGCGCGTGAATTTTGTCTCTTCGCCGGAAAATAACATGAATAACTTTTTGTCATATCGGTTGTAACGGATAGTATGTACCTTTATTGGTATTGTGAAAGTGTAATTGCTTTAGTTACATCATTTTTCTTTACCACTGAGCGATGTTAAACTTCGCTCTATTTCAGGCCCAAACCCCTGTTTCAAGGAAAGTATGTGAAAACGAGCGACGGTTCTAAGCAAACTAACGATCGAAAGGAATTTAGTGTGTGTTCAGGTTCGCTAGCATTTCGGTGGTGCTTATATATTGCTATATAATGGATGAAAATGACCTCGTCGTGCGCATCTTGACGATCGGTTAAAGAAACGTTCGAACGCAAAAAATAAAGCACGTGAGCTACGAAAGGTATGTCTTTTTATTATTTCCCATGTCGGGCAGTTTTTATCGGGCACCTGCTCTCTGGCATCCCCTATTTGCAAAGATTTGGAGCGTGCGGGTGATGCTTTGAACCATTTGAACCCAGAACAAGCATCTTTACAGTACTTGTTATTTACCGTCTGACTATATTACGTGACTTTCAATTAATTTTGATCGTCTGCAAGCACAAGGAGTTACTTATCCAGTGTTACTGCGTAGTTCTTGCCGCCTCTCTCGGTTTTCTACATGTCCTTCGTTCGTTTGGCACGTATAACCCCGTGTTGGAAAGCGTCGACGCCGTGTTCGCGCTAACAGTGTCCGACAGTGCACAAAAATACACGTACGAAGCCGTTTTAGCACCGTTTTAAATGCGATGAATTTGAAAGAAAAACGCCGTAATGACCATTTATTTCGTCTGCGTGACTAGAAATGTTCCAATGTGCCTAGTACGTACAAGTTATTCGTGATATTTGCTCTTATAATCGAGCGCAGAGGAAAATGCGATCGCTTTTTCCCATAGGAATACATTACCGGAAGTCAAATTTAGATTGGCATGTCTGCTTCAAATGCAAGAGCACACTAGCGCCAGCCTGAGCCTCTAGCGTTTATTGTAATAACTTCCATGGTTTGGACCAACGTTACTAGATTACCTCAGTTGTGGAACTCCCGCGGAGGGGGTACCCCCCTCACTCACTTCAATCCGCCTGGAGTCGTTCGAAGCGCCATCTATATTTTTGTTTTATAACTGTGCATTCCAAAGAGCACAGCTGAAGCGCCAAATGGCGATCACAACGCCACCATTTCTCCCGCAGCGGTCACTCGAGGAACTGCACGTGACATCTATTTTTGGCTTCAATCGGGTTACAGGGGTGCCACCCCCGTCTCCCCAGCGGACGCGCCGCGAAATACCCCCGAAGTTAAAATGCGCCTAGGTCGGGACGCGCTACCTGAAATCCCCGCTGAGGCATGGTTGTATAAAAACAATATTAATTGTGCTGCAAAACCTTGAAAACTAAAAATTTTAGAAAACATCACGCGCCCCCATTTTGTACTAATCTCCAATAAAAGTTACTACAAAAAGAGTTTTTTTCCGTTGGTTTTTACGTTTCTAGTAACGTTGAAACGAACGTATCCCGATTCAGTTACCAAAGCAGCCGTCCGGCGGCGCGTCGAGCGACTCCGGGCGAGTCGTGGTGAGTGAGGGGGGTACTGTTCGTGCATGCAGCGTCTATGAACAGTTCCGTAACTGAGTTAATCTAATAACCAGACGTGCCATGTTGTGACGTAGTCACTTACGGGGTCAATTATGCTTTAAATTTCGTACTCGCATAGAAGCTTGGCATTGCACGTGCTCGCACCAGCGGAGGAAGTTGAGGCATCCCCACTCTGGGTTGTGAAAAAATTCCACCAGAGGGCGATACTCGAACTTAACTTCTCGCCGCGAATACGCTTGAAACTAAGTGCATAGCGCTACGCGCTGCGTCCCGGAAGTATGCAGTCGATTTGACTCACGCTCACTCTATTTATTTTTTGTTGTTCTTCGAGCGAAATCGCGCTCTTTTTTTACACGATCAAAACGACGACGAATTTGCGGCGCGTCATCTGGAAGTCGTATCTGGCCTCCGTTCCCCGCAACTCTTCAGTAGTGGTGTAGGTGTAGAACACATACACGATTGGAGTCATCGGCCGTGACGCTGCAGGGACATTAAATACGCGGTTGTTTTCCGTGGGTATCGTTGTATGGTGAATGTGTGCTCGTGTGTGTGTGACAACATTCAGGTGTTTTCGCAACGCGAAGTGATATATATATATACGCGCGGAGAGTTCGCGCCAAACCCCGCCAAAGCCGCCGCCACACTGCTCTCGTACATCGTAGAAAAGACGCATCTATACAGGGCACGCCTCGTAGAATGTTCTAAGCACGTTCGCTTCGTACAGATGTGCGCGGACAGTTTTGAAAGCACGAAATGATTTTTAACGCTGCACACCCCGCCGATCCCAAAGTTTTGTCTGTTCGTCTGTCCGTCCGTTTGAGCGGGGAAAGTGACTTTACGGAAATTGACGGCACGCGACCTTTACGTAAACTCGGTTTTCCCCGCTAGATTCAAGCGAAGAAAATTCACGTCTTGTGGGGCCGAAACGTCGATTTTGTTTCCTCCGCTAAATGTATAGCGGAAAATATGCGTCACGTCAATTCAGTTACCCGTTAAATTTAGCGGGAAAATTCAACGTCTCGCGGCCAAAACGTCGGTTCAGTTTCCACCGCTACATTTAGCGGGAAACTGACGTCACCGCGACCCGTACGCCGATTCAGTTACCCGCTACATTTAGCGGGGAAAATTCGCGTCTCGTGACCTAAGACACCCAACAAGTTTTCCCGCTAAATTTAGCGGGAGAAATCGACGTCCCGTGACTTGTACAACCATTCAGTTTCCCCGCTAGCGGGAAAATATACGTCACTTGACACGCCGATTCCCCTTTCACGCATTAAAGAGGACTTTGAAGGTAAAGGTCGCTGCCACTGATCTCTATGACAATTGCTGGATCGCGCTTCCCCGCTTCGAGCCCATTGCGCAATTGAGGCCACCGGTCGGCCATCTTACCGGTGCCGCTGAAGCGTTGTCAAGGCGGCGGTCACGCAGTGGCGTAACTAGATGTGACGGCGCCCATGGCAAATGAAATTTCGCGCCCCTCATAGCCCATGGCAAATGAAATTTCGCGCCCCTCGCGTAGCCCCGCTGCCGTTTTTTTCCATAGGGCACATGTTGGGTGAACTCGGCTTGGCGCCCCCTCCCAAGTGGCGCCCGGGGCACTTGTACCCCCTGCCCCCCTAGTTACGCCACTGCGGTCACGTGACCTTTGCCTAGCAATACGTAACCGGAACGAAGT